>CAJQTV010000256.1:0-210104 GCA_907163055.1 Formica aquilonia x Formica polyctena
TGATAATGCGTCTGCGTTTACGTTTGTTTTTCCTGCTTTATATACAACATCGTAATCGTATTCTGCCAATTTTAATCTCTAACGGAGTATTCGCATATTTGCATTTTGTGCGTTTTTAAACCACATCAAAGGTTTATGATCTGTAACTAAAGTGAATTTCCTTCCGTATAAGTATGGTCGAAAATGTTTAACGCAATATACAATAGCCAGTGCTTCCTTTTCATATGTATCATATTTTAATTCATTATCTGTTAAGGTTCGTGAGGCATATGCTATCGGTTGGTCTTTATTTATCTCTCCTTGTGATAATATTCCTCCAACAGCTATTCCTGATGCATCGGTCGTTAGAATAAATGGTTTGGAAAAATCATGGATATTGTAATACCGGTTCTTCGCACAGTTTTTATTTTAAAATTTCAAAAGATTCTTTCTGCACGGATGTCCACTCAAAGCGGGTGTCGTTTTGTTAATGGTTTGGCGAATTTGGAAAAATTCGGCATAAAACGTCTATAATATCCTGCAAGTCCTAAAAATTGTTTAATATTTTTAGATGTTTTAGGTCTTGGAAATCGTTGTACCGTTTCTAATTTTTTGGGGATCTGGTTTTACTTCGTCTTTACTGATTACATGTCTTAGATAGGTTACTTGCTACTCTGTTTTTAAAAATTCGCATTTATCTGGCTGTAATTTTAAAGTTAACTTCACGAAGACGTTCCATTAAATTGTTATGTTTCCTTTCGTGTTCTTCTAACGATGTTGCGTAGATAACGATATCGTCCATATAAATAAATAGTTCCTTGCCTTGTAATCCAGTTAATACTAAGTCCATTAGGCGCTGGAAAGTAGCCGGACCATTTTTTAGACTGAACGGTATTTGGTCAAATTCGTAATGTCCAAAAGGAGTAGTAAAAGCTGTTTTATGACTATCTTCGCGGTTCATTTTTATTTGATGAAATCCAGATGCGAAATCGCATACTGAAAAATATCGAGCTCCTCCTAATTGGTCTAATATATCGATGATATTCGGTAGAGGATATGCATCTCCGATAGTTTTATTACTTAAAGCGCGGAAATCTAATACCATTCTTCATCGTTTGTTTCCTTTGGAGTCTTCTTTCTTAGGTACAATCCATATAGGCGTGTTATGGCGATTGTGAGTGTTTTACAATCCCTCCTTCTAACAGTATTTGTGAAAATCTATATTGTCGAGTATTAATTGGTTGGTCATCCGTGGTAGGTATTCGATGTTGTAATACGTGAGTGTCAGTTAATTTTTCTCCAGGAATATGAAATCGATCTTGTCTGTTATTAATTTTATAATGCTTTTTCTCTCTACTTCATTTAAATGATCTAATCGTAACGATTCTATGATTTCGGCGAATCGATTCTTTCCTTTTTCTTCGGAGATTATTAGACAATTATGCAAAATGTAATTTTCAACTTGTTGGTTTCCTATATATCTTGTTTTGCGTTTTTGCATAAATTTCTTGAGACTTGTTCAATAAGGATGTAAGGATTTTTGAAGACGGTTTAATTTTATTTTTAAGATTTCGTTGATTCGATTTTTTAATATTTAAATTATATTTTTGAGCCTCTTCAAGGAGGTCTTTTATTGTAACATGAGAGGTTTTTAATTCACATTATCATTTTCTTTTTTAAATAATCCAACCTTAGGAAATTTGATATCTAGAAAGGATAGAGGACTTCTTCTCTTTTTGGAATGAGATTGTGCCGAAATACATAGTGAGGTTTGATAATGTTCGGAATTGCGTCTAAGCATCACGTACGCTAATCGTATCGTGGCGCGACGCGCCATTAGCGTGACGTAATCTGCGCGGTATCATGCGCGACAAGACGCGCTAGACGCACTGGCGCCTTCCGATACCGGCGCCCAATTATATGGGCCCACGCATTCGCGAATATGAGCCAGCCGATCCCCGATTCGCCTAATCAGCCTCCGATTTTCTGGAAGGTTCCTTCCCGCGCACTCCGGAAATGAGAAAGCTTTTTTGCACGTATTGGAACTTTCTAGAAAGCCGGAACTGATAAAAAGGCACAGAAGACAAAGCCTTTTTGCAGTCGCTCAGTTATCTCGAGTTAGACAGTTCGCAGCTTTCAATTTCGCTTTTCTGAGAAAATAGATATATTTGAATCTCGGTTAATTTCACACGGACACGATTTTTGTATTACGGATTAATTTATTGTTAGTGAACATTTGTTAGTGTTTGTTAATAAATTTATGTTCTGTCAAACTCGCGTGATTGTGTTGAGAATCCTGGTTCTCGCCTCATTCTCGCACAGGTAATTTCCCTCCTCGCAATCGACGGAGCTAGGATTTTCTGACGAGATTTGGAAATTTCCCTCCGAAATCCTAGAATTATTCCCTTCTTGAGAGGATCGGTAATTTCTCTCTTCGAGAGTTTTTGAATTAATTAAATTTTCAAGAGAGGTTTGATAATTTCCCTCTCCAAGGATTTTTGAGTCGTTTAATTTTTTATTTTTCCTCTCAGTTTTGTTTCTTTCCTTGTCTTCATTTTTAATTTTATTCTTATTTTTATTTTCTTCTTGATTTAAGGTTTTTTCTTCGTCTTCATGGTTGATTGCTTTGATAATAATGTTTTTCTCATTATCGTTTTTACCTTCATTTTCAATATTTATGTTATTTTCATAATCGTCAAATTCATTATGTATCAAGCGACGCGGTAGCGGCGCGACGCCAAGTATATAAAAAATCGACTGTTGCCTATGTACAGGGGCCGCGGCGTTACCAAGTAACTTTTCCGGAGTTTTTACGTCTAATAAACTTTCGATTAAAATTCCTCAGAAATTTAAGCCGTAATCAAAAATCTAACGGCACTTTTCTTATGCAATGGGGATGCAAACTTTCGATTGCAACCAGTTTGAATAAGATGGGTGCAGTCAATCCTGAGGAATGATAATCGTATCGAGCGAAATACCAGAATTGTGACATTTATTTTTTCCCACTTTCCAACTTTCCAACTTTCAGACTCACGTACGTATGCTCGCACGCACACATGCAAAGCAATTTTGTCCCTCAAGGCGCGTTTGCAGCGCTCATGTACGATTATTCGCTTGAGTGTGCAAATACGCCTTGAGAGGCAATGTTGTTGTATGTGCGTGCATACGTATAAGATAATAATGTAAGGTTATAAGAGTATATATCGCGGAATAATTCAATGAAGAGACGAAAAGTGATAAGAGTATCGCGGAATAGTGCAACAACGAAGAGAAGTGATAAAGTGAAAAGAGATCATTCACGCGGAATAGTGCAAGGAAGGGAACAGATTTCTTTTAATCAATGTCATATTGAGCAAAGTTAGGTTACATTAGTGAAACTGAGCGAATGCTTACACTTGATTGAATCTGTGCATTGTTAATTAATATATATAACATGTAACATAATTGTGAGAAATACATTGTTGGAAAAAGATTATGGAAGCATCGTAGGAATATTTGAAGAATTTGGCTGGCCATGTTTTCAATAAGCTGGTAATTATACGCGCGAACGCGCATTCATGTATATAATATTTATTTGTATTTTATATATAAATGCAATTAATGCGCAATTAATATTTTTAGGTTAACTTATAAATGGCTAAGCTATGAGTTTATATTAACAGTAGCAAAATAAATCTTGTGAGAATTCTACCAAAAATATCATAAAAACAACAGCATTAAATACACATTTTTATTAATTGGCTTCATATAGAATAATGAAATAATAAAGTCATATCGAAGCATTTCTATAGTGTCCACAAACATTTTGCACATTTGGAATTACTCGCAACTTTTGGTTCTGGAAATGTGAATGTTTATTTATATTTTATATATAAATGTAATTAATGCGTAATTAATATTTTTAGGTCACTTACAAATGGCTAAGCAATCAGTTGCATGTTTATGTTAATATAGCAAAACAAATCTTGTGGGAATTCTATCAAAAATATTATACATACAGTTGAATTGAAAGCATCAGAGTCAGAGCCTGAAATAAAAAAATTAAGCATTAGTTAAAGAAGAGAAATAAGGTAATAATTTTGTTTATAAATTATATAATAAAGATTATTTATTTTCTTGGACTAAATACTTTAAGGACGCGACTTAATCTATTTAACTTTTTCATTGACATAATGGTTGAACTTATATTTTTAAAGCAATGGGAAACGTGAACATGGAAATTGACGGTTTATTTGGATGGAGCTGCCTGTTGCAATATAATGTTATCGGAGAGCATTAGAATATCTGTCTATTTATGTGTATGCATTTATTCGATAGACTGGACTTGTTTCATATTCATATTAAATATATGACGCTCCGTAATAAAAAGAATTTCCTTTCTATTGTTTTCTATATTTTGATATTTATTCGCTTACACAATTCATATTATTATTGATTATACAGTTTGTATACGCAGTTTAACTTTTGTATTATAATTATATCTATAAAAATAAAATTATGTCTTATTAAAATTGTATCGTGTTTTAAAACCTGTCAAATGATTGACAATAAGAGACTGAGCATTAAGACACGTTATGATTGTATTGGCGCAAATTCAATATGGTATATACAGGGTATTCTAGACCACCCGTACATCCCTTTTCATTCAAAAACTAAGCATTTTAGAGAAAAACGTTTTGAACAAAAATTGTATGGTTTTGAGGGGAACATAAGATAGTGTCATTGGTTTGACCTTGGATGGCATCGTTAAGGTCAAGTCAAGGACACCTTTAATTTCTTAAATGGAATCCCCTATTTTTTATTGCATATTCTTATAGCTTATCCCGAGAGCTTTCCAAAACACTATAATAGAGCATTTTTTTATTAAGTACTTTTTGAGTTATTTTATATTTTAATCTGACATATTTTGATATAAAAAATAAAATATCTCGTAAAATATTTAGTTTTCGATAATCTTACCGTAATACTTTTATGTACAGAATAATGAGACAAATCGATTAGTGTAAAGAAAAAAACAAATAATTGTTTTAAAAAGTACATTGTAAATAATTACATACTTTTTCTTAAAAACAATCATTTTCTTTTTATTAATTGATTTGTCTCAATATTCTGTACATAAAAGTATTACGGTAAAATTATCGAAAATTAAATATTTTTCGAGATATTTTATTTTTTATATCAAAATATGTCAGATTAAAATATAAAATAACTCAAAAAGTACTTAATAAAAAAAATTTATTGTAGTGTTTTGTAAAGCTCTCGGGATAAGCTATAAGAATATGCAATAAAAAAATAGGGGATTCCATTTAAGAAATTAAAGGTGTCCTTGACTTGATCTTAACGATGCCATCCAAAGTCAAACCAATGACACCATCTTATGTTCTTCTCAAAACCATACAATTTTTGTTCAAAACGTTTTTCTCTAAAATGCTTAGTTTTTGAAAAAAAGGGGTGTACGGGTGGTCTAGAACACCCTGTATAAGCTTTGTAAAAATATATGTATGTTTACATAATTCCCTCTAAAAAAAATTTCCTTTCTATTGAATAAATCTTTAAAAAAATCACATCTATGAATATACTGTATAATATAGTAATTTATATTTTAAAGTTATTAGTGGAATTTTTCATTAAGGTAAAAGTACAACTGATGGACATTATGCAAACATAGTACGTGCTAAAGATACCGAGTGGCAATTAATAAATGATTCCAAAGTACAAAAGTGCAGTTCGCCTTGAAATGCTAAAAACGCATATATATATTTTGCAGAAAAAATATAAATTTTTACAAAAAGCAGAGATTACACTAAAAAAAACCTCACAAAGGTAAAAAAAAATACGCCAAGTATATAAAAAAAATCCCAACTTATACACAACAAAAAGTTTAATATTTATCCCTAAAAGACAACTTTTAAAAAAATTTTCCCTTGAAAAATAAAAGAACTAAAAAATAATTTTCCTCTAAAAAATAACTCTAAAAGGTAAAAACCTTTAAAAAATAAAAAATAAGAACTAAATATGAAACAAGTTAACTAGCCAAGTACGTAGAAGCAACTCAGTTTGTGAGAGTTTGTAATTTGAAATAGTATTTGTCAGAAAATCAATCTTGCATTTATAGAAATATTATAGATTCTTCCTAGAAAATTAAAATGCATTCTATTTTTATAAAATTACACTATTATATTGCGGATTTTATTACAAATAGTAAATCATAAAACTACTTAATCCTTACTGCAATAATGTCGATCACATCGATCACCAATTTCGAGTTTAAAAGTGCCCCGTGCCAAACTGATAGACTTGTTTTGAAATTAATCATAAGCTTTACCAGATAGGCCCAGAACGAAAAGGATTAAAATTAAAGTGACATACAAAAACTTGGCGTGCTCGGGTCGCATTATAAGTCATATAGTATAGATCCTTTATCCATTCCCCTTGGGGT
This sequence comes from Formica aquilonia x Formica polyctena, assembly GCA_907163055.1. Classification (NCBI taxonomy): domain Eukaryota; kingdom Metazoa; phylum Arthropoda; class Insecta; order Hymenoptera; family Formicidae; genus Formica; species Formica aquilonia x Formica polyctena. The sequence goes on from CAJQTV010000256.1 coordinate 6,419, forward strand.
TTTGAAGGCGTTTTTCAAGAACGTACCCAAACCTTTACATTCCTCCACCTTTTCATATCCTTTATCCGACTTGGTCCTTTGTGACCTTACAGACTTTCTACCCTTCCCTTCCTCGTCCCACCATCTTCTTCCTACCTTCCCCTCTCCCCGCCTTCCATTCTCCCCCCCCCCCCCTATCTTCCTTTTTCTCTCTCTTCTCTCTCTTCTTTCCTTCCCGTTACCTCTTTCCTTTTCCCTTTCCTCTCTCCCACTCCTCTCCTTTCTTCCTCCAGATCTCCTTTCTCTTGTCCCATATCCATTTTCTCCCTTCTATCCAGATCCTTTTGTTGCCTACTACCACGCTTCTTCCGTACCCTCTTTCCATCTTCGCTTTTTCCACCATTCTCTATCTCATTCTTCTCTCCACCATTGTTAAGTCCTCGTCCACGCCTATCTTCCACGATCTCCTTATCTCTCTCCCTTTCTCCAATATCTCGTCCTTGTCCTCTTCTTTTTCCATTTCAACTATTAATACCTTTTTCCCCCTCTCCCCTACTCTTTCCACCACCCTCTCTCACTTTTACCCTTCTCCCCAATACCTCCTCCATTACTTCTTCCATAACCTTCCTTCTCTCCTCCGGCCCTTTCCCTTCCACTCCTCTCCACACTACATTTCTTCTCCTTCTCTCTCCTGGCCCTCTTCTTGTCCTTTCCTCCTCCCTTCTTCTCTCTTCTATGTCCTTCTCTTTTCTCCTACTCACCCTCTCTTCCTTCATCTCCCTTTCCTTCCTCATCTTGCTCCATTTCTCTTTTCCTCCACTCTCTTCTTCTTGTCTCTCCTCCTCTCTTCTCCTCCTAGTCCTCTCCTTCCCCTTGTCCTCCTTTCTATTTCTTATCTCCTTCTTCTCTCTTCCATTTTTTTCCTTTCCCTCTCCACCTGTACTCTCTTCTGTGCTCTCCTCTATCCTTTTCCGCCTCTCTCTCCCTCCTCTTCTTCTCTCTTCTTTTTTCTTCCCTTCTCCCAACCTGCTTCCCCTTTTCTCCTCCTTTCCTCTCTCTTCTCCCTCTCCTCCTACTCTACTCCCTCCTTCCTCTTCTCTCTCTCTCACTTCCTCGTCGCTTTCCTCCTCCCACCAGTATTTCCTTTCCCTTCTTTCCACTCCTGTACCTAATCCTTTCTTCTTCCCTTCTTTCTTTACCTCTCTTCCTTTTTCACTGCCTATCTCCTTTGTTTCCTCTCTCCTTTCACCCTTTTCTTCTACAATTTCCTCCTTCACTGTTTCCTTTGCTCCCCCTGTCTCCCTCTTCTCTCTTCTTCCCTGATCCTTCGCCACCTCTCTCCCTTCTTCTCCTTCCTCTTCACTTTCCTCTTGCGGCACCGTTGTTTCCTCCTCTTTTTCCCTCCTTCCTCTCGTTCTCTCTTCTCTCCACAATTTGAGCTCTTTCCTTTCCTCCACGACTAGCTCCTTCAACCACTTTTCCATGTTCACCGTCTACTTTTCTTTCCTTCCGTTTCCTTTTCCCAGCCTTCTTACTTCTCTCCCTTTCTTTCTTTCCTCTCACTTCCTCTTCTACCTTTATCTCCTTCCTTCTCTTTCCTTCCTATCCTCTTCTGCTCCTCTCACTCGCTTTCCTATCTCCTGACTCCTTTTTATTTTGCACCACACTTCCGATTGCCTCTAACCTCTAACGGAGGTTCACAATCCGCCATGTGCTTGCACCTTCCGCTCCCCCTATATCGACCTCTTCAGTTTTCATACACGTCTCTGTCCCTATAACCCCTCTACTTTATCCACATCTTCCGTCTTTTTTATCGATCCGTTCTCTGTTCGTTCTATCTATCCACACTTTCCGTCTTCCTTACCGATCCGTTTTCCGTCCGCTCTATCTCTCTGCTTTCTTATCGTCAATTCTCACGTGCTCCTTTTCTGTTCTCAACCTAACCTCCAAACTTTCTATCTTCCTTCCTTCCCTTTTTCGGTCCTTTCCTCACGCCCTTCCATATATCTCTGCTCCCCCCTGTTCCTCTCATTTCGCCCTTCTTGCGCCCACCTTTCCTTTTCCTCCTCTCTCCTTACACTCCTCTCCTCTTTTCCCTCTTCACGAGCACATTTTTCCCCGTGTTCCCTCTATCCCACCGGAAACCAACCCTCCTTATAAGTCTTATATTTTTATTAATATATTGATAATGATTTTTGATAATCTTTTGCAAATTTTTATTTCAGATCGAGCACGCCAAGTATTTGTATGTCACTTTAATTTTAATCCTTTTCGTTCTGGGCCTACTGGTAACTTATGATTAATTTCAAAACAAATCGATCTGTTTGGCACGGGGCACTTTTAAACTCGAAATTGGTGATCGATGTGATCGATATTATTACATTAAGGGTTAAGTAGTTTTATGATTTACTATTTATAATAAAATCCGCAATATAATAGTCCTATTTTATATATTATACATAATATTTATTTGAGGGAGGACATAATAGTGTAATTTTATAAAAATAGAATGCATTTTAATTTTCTCGAAAGAATCTATAATATTTCTATAAATGCAAGATTGATTTTCTGACAAATACTCTTTCAAATTACAAACCCTCACAAACTGAGCTGCTTCTATGTACTTGGCTAGTTAACTTGTTTCATATTTAGTTTTTATTTTTTATTTTTTAAAGGTTTTTATCTTTTAGAGTTATTTTTTAGAGGAAAAGTATTTTTTAGTCTTTTATTTTTATGGGAAAATGATTTTTCAAGGGAAAATTTTTTTTAAAATTATCTTTTAGGGATAAATATTAAATTTTTTATTGCGTACAAGTTGGGATTTTTTTTATATACTTGGCGTATTTTTTTTACCTTTGTGAGGTTTTTTTTATAAATGTTTCGTAAGTAGTTTCTTTTTCTTCCTTATTCCTTGGTTCTTCTGGACTGCTTATAGCCTCGATATTTGAATTATGGTTGTCTAATAAATCGCCCAATGGTTTTAGGCGCTAGGTCGGAACATATACTTCCGCCTCTTCATCTAAAGTACTTATAACATTTAAGTATGCCTTTCCAGGAATGTTCTCCACGATGGTGTCTCTCAAATAAATTCTATGTGCCACCTTTAATCTTGGTATGTATCCTACTTTTATTTCTGGATTTTCTATTCTTACATAAAATAATGATTCGGATCGCGCAGCTACTATAATGGCTTCAAGTGATAAGAAAGGTATGTTGATTCCGGAGACATCCAAGTGCCCTTGTGCGTAATCTATTTTCAATGAGGTTTGTTTAAAAAAATCGTTTCCTAATATATCGGATTATGAAATTGGAAAATTGTTAGATACAATATGAAATATAACCGGTATTTCGAAAAGAGTTAATGTAATCTCACCTAAGGTGTATACAAAATAATTATTTATGCCATTCAACTTGAGGATATTAGTGTAATTAATATTTATTTCTTCGGGAACAAGATATTCTTTAATTATATTAGATCCAGATCCCGTATTTAGCATAAAAGTTATACGAGTAGCTAAGTTATCGATGTTGATTTGAACGGTAGGCACGCGACTATGTTTGTCGAGGCTTACAGTCATGGGCCTCGTGAGCCTTATGGTAGTTCTGTCTTTGTCTACTTGAACTCATTGCACATGACCACATCGTGACATTACTGTGTTTGTTATTCAATTTACGTCTTGTTGTTGGTGGTAATACAATGCATGCGCTATACTTTTTGGATGCTATTTCCATCAAGTAACGCTATTGGTTATACATATACTGTGACTGGGTGCTTGGTAGCGATAGAAATTATTTAAAGCATAGCGAGGGATGCTCAGCGTCAAGGTTGCGAGGGATTAGACGACGTCTGAGTAAGAACAGGAGATTAATTCTATGTAAAACTCTAACAAGGAGAACACCAGGTTTTGTCCCATCCGATTGCGTCTTTATGTACCGATCTGTAAGTACACATTAGCAATTAAGCGGCGTGGGTAGGTAAGGCGCACGGCTACTACGCTGCATGTTGCTGGTTCAACTCTTACCATATGAAATTTTTTTTTGATCTGCATTGAAGCGGATTGTTGGGTTAGATATTTTTATTATTTTAAGAGATAAATTATTATTATTAATTGTTTTAATTATAAAATTTATTATTTAAAAATTATTTCATTCATTTGCTATGCGATAAAAGTTATAATAATTAATATAATTAATAAATGGTTAATAAATATAATTGATTTAATTTTAAGTTTTGCTATGCAATAAATATTCTTGTATCAGCAAGTACTGTTTTGAATGTTTTTATGATAAATATCATACTAAAACATATAACGAGTCAGACAATGAATCTGATTCCGAAAACGAATGATTTGATTATTAAATAAAATAAAAATCTTATGAATTTTAAAAAGATTCAAATTTTCTTATTGACCTTTGTATATACTTTTCTTTTTATATAAAATGTTTATTGCGGGTTAGACAGGCTTGAATTAGAGCATAGATATTCAGATCTGGGGATAGTCGTCGGTCCGGATGTTTATGGAATGCGACAGTCTCTCCGGAAGATGTTTGTATATACATTAATTATCTCAAAGAGACCTCCTGTTGACAATTCGTAAGCGGTTATCGATTGGTGTGAAGCCGGTATCCATTGATGAGAGCGCTGTGATGACAGAAAAGCTATAACGCGTTCCAATCGAAACTCTTTCTGTCATCTTCGAGGAAAAGACGCAACGCCCGCAAATTATTTATGACTTCCGCTGGACCATCTTTTACGCTTACACCAAAGATGTTTAATACGATAATTGAATATTTGAATGGTTGAATATTTTCATATAATGCATTTTTATATTACTGATAGAATTAATATGTATAAATCATATTAATTCTATGTTCGAATTAAAACGAACTCAGACAAAAATTTATAACACCTATCCTTAAGTTCATTGACACACATTCATCATGTGTCCACCGGATGGCTTGCAGACCTTGGCATGGGTGGTTGCCAAGCGATGGTCGCGATAATAAATAAAATAAATGAGTAAGTGTCCTCGGACGACGCTCCACAAGATACAATCGTGATCTTTCTCTCAAAGCATTTAGAGTTTTCCAGTCTTTCTTTCGCGCTTAATGTTTTTTTGCCTATCCGTCGCTCGTGGTAGTGCCGATCACGATTACGTTTTCTTCGTTCGAAGTCGAAGTCGCTCGCTTCAATTTTCTACAATAAAGGAGTCGCTCGCTCCTACATATCTTCTCGTGTTTGATAACCTGCGCGTTATTTCTCATAGGAGAGAGCCTTGCTTGTACTGTGTTAATTAAATATAATTTCTTGTTATTGTTAAGTAAGTACTTTTTTATTGTGTCCAGCTGTGTGTGTGTCTCCCGTTCGAACGTATCGCTGTCGCTACGAACATTTGTTGGTCCTTCGAGCCGGATATCATTGTGCTGGTGTAGTTTGCGTGCATTGTGAGTGATCGTGTGGGTAAATATATCAGAAAGGGGACCCAGCAATGACCTTGACCTTGACATATGTTGTCAAGGTCACCGCCCTGAGTAATTCCCAAAAGATTTTAGCCGTCGCTCGTCGCTTATTAAAAAGTTATTAAGAAACAAAGATTTGTAAAAATCGAGATTTGTACGTAGTCTGACAATGAAAAACTTGATATTGGACTTAGTTTATAGAAATAGTCTTATCCATACTACACACATACACTTAAATAAACATGCAAGTTATTATATAGGGTGTTCAAAAATAAAATATTACTATGTTGAACTAATTATTTAGTCTGCTCATTATTTAAAAAAAAACATCAATACACTTATCAAAAGTATAGTCTTTTGAATAAAAATTCAGCATTTTATCCTTCAAAGATTTCTTACAGCGTTGTTGGAGAGAACATCTGGAATTGCGGGCTCGCTGGGTTTACTCAGAACGCGTGGGCGGGAGAAGGGCTCCGCCCCTCACCCTGCACCCCTACCTTCAAAAAATTCTAACTTAACCCAACCTAAATTTATTTTTAAAACTGAAAGGTTTGGGTTAGGTTATATCTTCCGGAAGTGGAGCCCCCTCCCGGGTTGGGGGGCGAAACCCACTGTGTCTACGCATATATTTTACAATGCGAAGCGAGGTCCACCCCACAATTTTTGTGTGGGTGCGAAAGTGTATGCGTGGATGCAGTGAGTTTAAATATAAGCTATTTATGCTTTCTAACACATAAAATTGTATATATACTTTTCTATACCAACTATTCGCTGCTTTAACAAAAAGACTGTTCAATATATCAACGATTTACTGCTTTAAATGCTGATTTTTCTTCGTTCATACATGTTAATACACATACATATTAGTCGCTTGTATCTTTCATTACTCAAAATAACTGCTATATTTTTCAAACTTTTTTTGTTAATAACTTTTTAATAAAAACCGAGCGACGGCTAAAACCTTTTGAGACTTACTCAGGGCGATGACCTTGGCAATATATCTCAAGGTCAAGATCATTGGGGTTGGGTCCCCTTTCGGTATATTTACCAAGTCCTTTACCATTTTGCGATTTTCATAATAATTATCGAGAAATTAATTTAAAAAAATCGACCAATTCGTGTGAGTATAAGCGCGCAGTAAAAAGGGACAACCTAATGATGTGTGGTTGCTAGGACGCGAGAATCCAATATTATGTACCGCTCATACGTAACCGTTGTCATTTGTAGAGCGCTCCTCCTAAAACTTCCTCGCGCTCCTAGCGACCGCAAACTTTTGGGGGATGTCTCTGGACCGTTCTTTCTCGCCGCTCTTTCTCGTCCGTTTATAGTCTGGACCGTTCTTTCTCACCGTTCTTTCTCGTCCGTTTATAGTCACGCGAATTGGCCAATCTTTTCTACTTAATTTCTCAATTATTACGAAATTTGCAAAATGGTAAAGGACTTTTCTGTTCAGTTTACTGTGCTCTAACCGTTCGTGAACGTTGATATAATCTTTACCAGACACCCTGTATACATTTATGCCATCTGCGATAATAGTTTAAGACTAGATATATTCTTGACTTGCGGATCTCTGAGACGAAATAAAGAAAGTCCACCTTCAAGCTTACAGCCAGCGACCTATGCAGTAATAAAACTTACGATGCATGAAAAAATCAGATTAATTTGCTCTTTCATAATATGCATATTTCATGATTTGCTCCATTTTATTTTTTTTATAAATAAATGATAAAGTTAATAACAATGTAAACGTCAATATAAGCGAAAATCATTAAAATTTGTAAGTTCTCAAGGTACAGAAAAATTGCTCCATTCTTGTTTGAATTTGCTCCACCTTTAAAAACTTATCATCTACAATATTTATTTAAAAAAAAAAAATAATTACTTTATGCATTTTGCAGGATGTCAAGAAATTGTGCGCATGCGCAAAAGTATTTAATACCTGCGCAACAGAAACCGAGCGCGCCATTTTTCAAATTATTCATTTTTCTTTAATTCATTTAAAAACTATTAACACTGAAATAATGATTGAAATCAAATAAATATTTATCATTCCTTAATATTTATCACATCATTTATTTGAAACTAATAATATTGACTTGACGTGAAAAAATATTTATTTGATATAAGAAATTCTTTTTCAAAACAAATAAATGTTGTTTCAAACAAATAAACTTGTTTCAAACAAATAAACTTGTTTCAAATAAATGATATTTAAAGAAGTATTGAAATAAATATTTATTTGAATTTAATAAATATTTTTCAGTAAACAAATTGTGTGTTTAATACAATTCTCAGCTATTAGAATAGCAATATTAAATGTTAAATGTTATTTACAGATGCCTCATGTGAGGAGCGAGCGAATAAGACTGGGACCACACGATCGTTAAAAGTATGTGCGTTACGACGTGCGTTATAAGGCCCGTTGTAGAAATATGTTATTATAAAGGATTATTAATGTAAAGGACATATGAGCGTCGTGCGTCGATGCAAACGCGCGTTCGAATGCACCTTGATTTCTTGCCGTATTTATGCTGCAACGCATGTCGAGACATGTCAATGAGCGTTTCAGAATTACATTGTTTCTAGTCTGGCTGGCCATACGAGCGCATGGAGTGGCCTTCACTTGGACACAGTACAATTGGACACGGTGCAAATGGACACGTTACAAATGTACACGAGATTTTGCACACGGTTCAATTGGACACAGTGCATTTGGACACAGTAATTTTGGATACAGTAGCTTTTGGACACGTAAGAAAATACGCATCGTTTACTTGGACGCCGCTCATTTGGACACTGCTTATTTGGACACCGTTCATTTGGACACAGAAAGACGCACACCGTTCATTTGGACACCGTTATTTGCCCACCGTTCGTTTGGACACTGTTTATTTGCCCACCGTTCGTTTGGACACCGTTCATTTGCCCACCGTTCGTTTGGACACCGTTCATTGCCCACCGTTCGTTTGGACACCGTTCATTTGTCCACCGTTCGTTTGGACACCGTTCATTTGCCCACAGGACAGGAAGCACGTGCGCGCGCGCGCACATACACACATACACACACACACACATACGGCGGGGTGCAAGGGGGGCCAAAGGCCCCCCTCCCGCACCCACCCCGCCGGTAGGCAGGGTGGACCTCGCTTTACAACTACGGTGGGCAAGTGAACGGTGTCCAAATGAACGATGTGCGTCTTTCTGTGTCCAAATGAACGGTGTCCAAATAAACGGTGTTCAAATGAGCAGTGTCCAAGTGAGCGGTGTCCAAGTAAACGATGCGTATTTTCTTACGTGTCCAAAAGCTACTGTATCCAAAATTACTGTGTCCAAATGCACTGTGTCCAATTGAACCGTGTGCAAAATCTCGTGTCCATTTGTAATGTGTCCATTTGCACCGTGTCCAATTGTACTGTGTCCAAGTGCACCGCTCCCGAGCGCATGTAAGACGGCATGTCAAGTTGTTGCTTATCAAGTTTTGAATTGAATTTTAATGAGAATACTCTTCCAAAAATGGCAAATATTGACGGTGAATTATTAATAAGTGAAGTGGAAAAACGATCTATATTATGGGATACTTTGAATGAAAATTATAAAGACAAAAACAAAAAAAATTCAACATGAATGTTGAAGTTGCTTTATCTTTATTACCAGTTTTCAAGAATGAAAATGAAGCACAATAAAAAGTAATTTGTAAGTATTCTTTTCATTATTTGTAATATAATTATTATGTAATTAAATATAAAAATTAATAACTACAAGAGGATATATATTTTGAAAATTCATGCACTCATTGAATATGTTATTGTTTTTTTTTTATATACTCTCATAATATAAGAATGTTGTTTTATTCGCTTGACAAAAATGTTTCTAAAAAATTCAATTTCTTAGTTTATTACAGTTTAACTATTGTCCGATAATAACAATAGTGAAGAAAAGAATATTTATTTGGTTTTATTATTATTATAATATTTTATTCAGCTGCTCTTCATCACTCATAAAATAGGCCAGTGATGGTCAGAATATCATTAAAATTAAAGTCATCGCGATCACGAACAAAATTATGTAAGACGCAACAGCACTTTACAATGTCAATTGCAAAATCTACTTTTATTGGTCTATGAAATATGCGCCATTTATTTGACAGGATGCCAAATGTATATTCTACGTATCGTCTAGCACGTGATAGGCGATAGTTGAAAACTTCTTTTTCAACTGGTAAATGATTACCAGAATACGGATGAAGTAAATGTGTACTTAATCCAAATGCTTCATCACCAACAAAAGCATAAGGTAGCGCAATATCCACTCCAGGTAGTCTTGTAGGTGCAGGAATGTTGAAATTATTTTTTTCCATTCTTCTCCAAAGTGAGGAATTTCCGAAAATAGCGGAGTCCGAATTCTTCCCAAAAGATCCTACATCTACGTAAATAAATTTGTAGTTTGCATCAGCAATGGCTAGCAGTCCGATAAGAAAAAAATGTTTATAATTCATGTATAAAAATCCGCTTCGTTCCGGTTTTATGACACGAATGTGCTTTCCGAGACAGCTCCTAAGCAATTGGGAAAATTTGCTCTGTTTTGAAATTCTTCTGCAATTTCGATCCACTTATTTTGATCAGGAACACGAACACATCTCTCCTTTAATATATTCCAAATACTTTTGCATATTATTCTGATCTCCTGGCCAGCAGTACTTTTCCCAATTCTATAATTATGGAGTTCTTGAAAACTGCATCCTGAAAATGCAAGATACTTGGAAGAATAACAAGAAAATTCACAAAAATGCTAATTATTATTTATTATATATCATTTATTATTATTTACTATTATTATTTGTTGTGCCCTTAACCGCTAAGAAAGAGGTTTTTGGGGATTTGTACGCAATTAAATGGTTCGAACTGAACTATATTGTGAGCATAGTGCTTATAAAAGCTATCTGTGTTAGTGAATGAAGAAGTATGCATAATTTTTTTATAACAATGTGGATATTTCGATACAATAAAAGTTGTAGCGCTGTTTAAAACGAATACAACGATATATGACTTAATAATATTTTACATATTATACGAATTTTATCGATTTAAAATATCGCGGGCGACGTCTACCCTTTCATTTTCGGCCCTGCGATATGGCTAACTTCTGACTTGTGGTTTAAATTGACATATATCATGTTGTCATGTGATCATAATATTCGAGTCAGAAGTTGGCCATATCGCAGGGCCGAAAATGAAAAAGTAGACGTCGCCCGCAATATTTTAAGCCGATAAAACTTGTATAATATGTGAGATATTTATATTAAGTCATACATCGTTGTATTTGTTTCAAACAGCGCTACATCTTTTATTGTGTCGAAATATCCACATCGTTATAAAAAAATTATGCATATCTCTCCGTTTGTTAACACAGATAGCTTTTATAAGCAATTACTATGCTCACAATAGATTTCAGTTTGAAACATTCAATTTGATACACATATATTTGTCATGGTATATGTATGTATATGTTATGATATACAATTTGTTATATATATTTGTTATTATATTTATATATGGTCTATTTCTTTTAGTTTAAAAGATAAAAGGAGTTGGCCACTTTTGGTGGGACATTCTGTATGTATAATATACAGGGTGTCCGGTAAAGATTGTGCCAACTGTAACGGTACACCTTTCCGGACGCCACGGATCGGCTCGTCGGTGTCAGGGTTCGGGAGACGGGGAGACTCAGGCTCGCAAATCACTAGTCGGATCATTAACAAAACAACGTTTATTATATTTATTGTTAAATATATACTTCGTACAAGACTTAAGGATTATCGCGTGAGTATCGCGTGGTGGCTCGGTGGTTACAACTTCCGGCTCCTGTGCGTCTTATCCTGAGAAGGACTGGGCGCCAGTGCTCTCTATGGCTCATTCTTAGAAGAACTAGCTCGTAATGCCAGAGTGCGGCCACGCTCCTACAGACTAGGCGGACGATACACGACTTACCGACTAGGCGGACAAGACTCGATTGACAATTACTCGCGAACAAGACTCGATCTTACATACTAGGTGAACAAGACTCGACTGGCTCTTAGCCGTGAACGAGGCGCGGTCTTATATGATAGACGGACAAGACTCGACTGGCTCTTAGCCGTGAACGAGGCGCGATCTTATATGCTAGACGGATAAGACTCGATATATTTACTAGGCTGACAAGACTCGATATAATGTACTAGGCGGGCAAGACTGGTAGTCACCCGGGACCAAGACGCGGGACTCTATGCTAGACGGACAAACGGTCGGTCGACAGCGTAAGCTGATGGATCGCGGTCGCGGTCTGGTACGGTGATCAAGAAGCGGGGACGGCGAGGAGAGCACTTCTCGTTAGAGGCAGGACCGGCCGCCGAGAGCACTCGCACCCCGGACAGGAGACGGGTGATACAAGGGAGAGCGCTCCCTTGCACTGACAGGACTGGACGCCGAGAGCACTCGGCTGAGGGCGAGAGCACTCGCCCCCTAGACCAGGTAGAAGTAGCAGGATCAGGATTCGGTTTGCTGGAGACTCAGAGAGCACTCTGAGGTTTCTAGCGTCTCGAGGATCGGGACTGGGACTGATTACCAGTCACTGGTATCGTGTGCTGTGCCGAGCCGGCTTATATACCCGGCCGGCGGTTCTACCACGCTCTCTCGCATCGCGTAGTGAGGATGCCGTTGCTAGGCAACGGCGACGCGGCGGAAATCGCGTTTGGTGCGAATTAAGATGCCGCTAAGCGCCAGCCTCTTTGCGGACGGTGGTGCATGTCCGCGAGGCTTTAGTAACGGCCCTGCCGTTACACAACGCTCGTGAGCACAGTAAACTGAACAGAAAAGTCCTGTAACATTTTTTTCTACAACGCTTAATAAAGGAGTTATTATTGAGTAAAGTTTGGTCAATCAGCGCCGACTTTTAGCCGGACGCACGTCGGTGAACCGCCCTCCTGGTAGTATGCGCCGCCGTAGCGACGGAGCGCTCACGCACACTACCAAGCGCGCGGCTAAATCGGCGCTGATTTTGGCAGACTTTACTCAATAATAAATCCTTTATTAAGCGTTATAAAAGAAAATGTTACAGAACTTTTCTGTTCAGTTTACTGTGTTCTACCTGCTCACGAGCGTTGGCACAATCTTTACCGGATACCTTGCATAATATACAGGGTGTGTCAAAAGTCCGGATACACTCAAATATCTCGTGAACGTTGCGTTTTAGAGAAAAATATTTCAGACAAAAGTTGTAAAGCTTAAAAAGATGCATTCAATGGTAATAGCTGTTTGACCTTGGATGGCGTTGCCAAGGTCAGATCAAGGTCAAATTGAATTTTTTAAATGGAATTGCCTACTTTTTATTGCATATTCTAGTAGCTTATCTCGAGAGCTTTTCAAAACACTATAATAAAGTATTTTTTTCATTAAGTACTTTTTGAGTTATTTTATATCTTATTCTGACATATTTTGATATAAAAAATAAAATATCTCGTAAAATATTTAGTTTTCGATAATCTTACCGTAATATTTTTATGTATAGAATAACGAGACAAATCAATTAGTGTAAAGAAAAAAACAAATAATTGTGTAATAAAATACATTGTAAATAATTACATACTTTTTCTTAAAAACAATTATTTTTTTTTTTTACTAATTGATTTGTCTTATTATTCTGTACATAAAAGTATTACGGTAAGATTATCGAAAACTAAATATTTTACGAGATATTGTATTTTTTATATCAAAATATGTCAGATTAAGATATAAAATAACTCAAAAAGTACTTAATGAAAAAATACTTTATTATAGTGTTTTGAAAAGCACTCGAGATAAGCTACAAGAATATGCAATAAAAAGTAGGCAATTCCATTTAAAAAATTCAATTTGACCTTGATCTGACTTTGGCAACGCCATCCAAGGTCAAACAGCTATTACCGTTGAATGCATCTTTTTAAGCTTTACAACTTTCGTCTGAAATATTTTTCTCTAAAATGCAACGTTTACGAGACATTTGAGTGTATCCAGACTTTTGACACACCCTGTATAATATATGTATAATATATAATATATAAATATGATATATAAAAATGTATTTTTAAGTTAAATTAAAATCAACATTAACTTAAAATTAATATTTTTAATTTTTAAAATATTTTACATTATTATAAAGTCTGTAAGACTGCCATTTAATTTTCGTTAAAAACTTGTTTTAAGAAGAATACTAGTAATATTTTACATAAATATTATATTAGGTGTACAACTTTTCTTCCGCCGTTTTCCTATAGATGGCTTTAGCGGTAAGTAGTGGTCGAAATAAATAGATCATAGACGTCATGCAATAAACTTGGGCATCTGTCAACATAACCCCATAGAAACATTAGTCGATTTGTGTCTGCATCATAAAGTTATTCTCGATTGAAAATGTCAGTTTACGAGCCAAATTCTCGTCATTTGCGGGAGGTTTTAATTTTCTGCTTCAATATGAAGAAATCTGCGGCTGAGGCTCATCGAATGCTCTCAAATACTTATGGTGAGGCCGCTATTAGTGAAAGAACGTGTCGTGAGTGATTTCAATGCTTCAAGAACGGTGATTTTCACGTCGAAGACCGCATAGCGGTGGAACAAAGAAGGTTTTCGAAGATGCAGAATTGGAGGCATTACTTAATGAAGACTCGAGTCAAAGTCAAGAAGAATTGGCACGATCATTGGGAGTGACTCAACAAGCAATTTCAAAACGCCTCAAAGACATGGGAATGATTCAGAAGCAAGGAAATTGGGTGCCGTACGAGTTGAAACCGAGAGATGTTGAACGGCGTTTGTTTGTTTGTGAACAGTTGCTTGAAAGGCAAAGACGGAAGGGATTTCTGCATCGCATTGTGACTGGGGACGAAAAATGGGTTCATTACGATAACCCCAAGCGCAGAAAATCATGGGGATATCCCGGCCATGCTTCCACGTCGACGGCCAAACCGAATATTCACGGCTCCAAGGTCATGCTCTGTATTTGGTGGGACCAGCTCGGCGTAGTGTATTATGAGCTGGTAAAACCAACTGAAACAATCACAGGCGATCGTTATCGAACGCAATTAATGCGTTTGAGCCGAGCATTAAAAGACAAACGGCTGCAATACAACGAGAGACACGATAAAGTGATTTTGCAGCATGACAATGCTCGACCCCATGTTGCGAAAGTGGTCAAGACATACTTGGAAACGTTGAAATGGGAAGTCCTACCCCACCCGCCGTATTCTCCAGATGTTGCTCCCTCTGACTATCACTTGTTTCGATCAATGGCACACGGCCTGGTTGACCAGCACTTTCGGTCTTATGAAGAAGTAAGAAATTGGATCGATTCGTGGATCGCTTCAAAAGATGACCAGTTTTTTCAACGCGGGATTCGTACGCTGCCCGAAAGATGGGAGAAAGTAGTGGCCAGCGATGGACAATACTTTAAATCATAAATGTATAACCAGTTTTTTACAATAAAGCCTCGAATTTCGGAAAAAAAACGGCGGAAGCAAAGTTGTACACCTAATATATTATGCGTATCATAGGAACAATGCAAATATGTGTGTATATATATTGTACGTATCATAGGAACAATATTGAGACACAAAAGGGAATATGCAAACGCTTATGCAATCTCTTCCTCTCTCTCCACTGAATTCAAAAATTACATCCAGAAATGAAGATATTTATTACAGAATTAATGACCTTAAAGGATGAAATTGATAAAGATGCAGAAGAAGATAAGCACCTATATCGCAAAATGTTAGGTGTAGTTGAAGATACTAGAAATCCATCAAAGGATATAAAAGCAAATGATAAAAGTAAGTAATTAAGTAAATATAGATGCAAATAAAAACAAATGATAAAAGTAAGTAATTAAGTAAAAATAGGTGTTTTTCTTTTTCTGCGTCTTTAGCAATTTTATCCTTTAAAGTCATTAATTCTGTAGTAAATATCTTCATTTCTGGATGTTATTTTAGGATTCAGTGGAGAGAGAGAAGCAGAGAAATTGCATAAGCTTTTACATATTCCCCTTTGTGTCTCAATATTGTTCCTACGATACGCACAATATACTATACGAGGGCGGACCCAAAAGAAACCGGAATTATTTTCTGGCGGGCCTCTTGTAGTACAGGTTTCCCCCACTGAGAGAATGTTCTAGTGACCCATTTGCATCAATATACCAGCTGACGTTGTTATGGGAGGCTGCGTTCGGCTTCAGTGAAATTTTTTTGAAGACTCTTTCAACGCGTTTGTCTATTTTGTGATGGCTGATTTACATGAACAACGTGCAGCAGTGAAATTTTGTTTCCTGTTGGGGTGTTACGTCCTGGCGACTCCACAATTCCTTTCTTCCGCGACGTTGCGGTAACGATCGTCAGTTGGTGATAAGAACGAACCGTTCAATAAACAAAGCATCTTGTGCCATACGTTTCTTTTAAACACTGTCATTTGTCAGTAACTACATCCACGAGTATCCGTGGGAAAGACGCAAGGAAATCGGTGATGGAAACCATGCCGGTCTCGAGATAAATAAAAAATAACAGCTACTCCTTGCAGTAGAATTTCCGGCGGAAGTATAGGGGCCACTATAGCTAGACACAACAAACCCCCACCACCGACCCCGACCCCCTGCTGTGTGCCTGTCTGGCCACGCCCACCACAGGTACCTATGGAAAAAAGGGGGGACTCGTGGACGTCTACGAGACAATTTTTATTATTTAAAAATAGGGAGGGGATGCGTCTACGAGATAATTTTAATTATTTTAAAAGGGGGAGGGGACACGTGAACGTCTACGAGACAATTTTTTATTTTTTTATTTTTTCTTTAAAATTTTTTCCTTTTAAATTTTTTTATTTTTTATTTTTTTATTTTTTTCCGGGGCGAGTGGAAATACTCGGGGTTCGAACCTGGGTCCTCCACATTTCCAGACAGGGTCCTAGTATGCTGGGCTATCTGAAATCTTATTAGAATAAGGATTCGATGTAGTATTTGTAGAGAGTAGTCCTCCGACACAGGGCTCTGATTTGCTTCCCTATAGTGGCCGGCAGTTTGATTGGATGAGGAGCATGTTTCTGAGTGAGAGGGATAAACGCGGCAAAATAACACGTGTGTAAGAATCGGCAAGATGGTGTCGGCAGAGGATGGAGATGTCTCTCGGCATATGGCACCCACCCTCCCCACCTCCCTTACGGAAAACCGGAGGATATCGTGCGGTATACGTCATCGTCCCATCGCCCCCCTTAGAGAAAAACCGGGAGATGTACGGTATATGTCGCCCACCCTCTTCCACCCTTCCTGTTGAAAAGAGAAAAATCGAATACCGCTAGAATAAAGCAAGTGATATGACGCTACATGAACACGTGCATACATGTACGGGCAGGGATACGGAGTCTTAGGGCAGAGGCTATGACGTCACGGAGACGCCGGGAAGAAAGGAAGGGAAGAAAAATATTTTCGTCTGGTTCTTTAAAATAAAAAACATCTTTATTTATATAGCAAGGGAATATGATATAATATACAGGGAAAAATTTTTACATAGTGCTTAATATTTATTTACAGAAAGATTATTTTACCGCTGCGGAAAGTACACGAAATTATATTACATAATACAACGATAAAAGAGAGAAAATTAAAGAATTAATGAGAAAATAGCATAGGATTAATTTTGGTAGGAAGAGGCGGCTTCCAGGTCTGGGAGTTCATCGCAGAAATCCTGGATAGCCTTCTCGAGATTATCGTCCTCGGAAGACTGTGGAGAAAGCGAACGGGGGGAAAACGGTGGTTCGGGAGAAGAACACTCAGGAGAATATATAGGAGAGTAGCTGGGTTCAAATGCGTCGCCTTCATCGTCCGAGTCTATAAACAAAAAATAAAATTATATATAGCATTATATATATATATATATATATGTATGTATGTATAAAATTTTCGCGTTTCGCCAAAAAAGTAATATTTACCCGATAACGTAATGACTTCGATGGGGTGTCCAGGGTGTCTTCGCGAAGGTCCTGCTACGGGCTCTTCTGCAGGACGTTTTCTTCGCATTGATTCGGCTCTTATATTCGAAATGGCGAGCATATCTATTTTTAACAAAAATTAAAATTTTATTAAAATTAAAATTAAAAATTTACCACATTTTTTGTAATTGTTATTATTATAAGGGAAATATATTTACCTAACGCACGTTGTCGATGGTAATGCATCAGAAGATGGGCTATATAGCCGCCGATATCTTCATCCTCCTTTTTTTCCATAGCTAGTCGGTATGTTATAATTTCACCTGCTATATTTAATAGACGGACATCACCGCCAAAATGTCCCAAGCAAAATACTATCGCCAATGCATCACTCGAACAGCTGTTGGCGGCCTTTTTAAATAAGCGATAATTGTTTTCGCTGTCTTCCTCCGATATGCGGTCGAGATATTTTTTGATAACAAATCGTAGTAGAGCAACAGCACACAATAATGTGATTTTTCTTAAAACATCAGCGACACACATTTTCGCACACTCGGACTTCACTTAACTTAACACACAAAAAATTTCGAGAGGTGGAAAACTAATGTTGGATTTTTCATGGGAAATCAGAATTTATACATAATCCCCCCACTGTTTTCCAAAAGGACAATAAAGTGGGGAAAAAAGTTTCCTTATTCTAGCACTGCCCATTTTTAGTTATTTTCATTTTATGGCTGACTAATTCCCTTAGTTTCTATAGGGTTTCGCATTTGTCGCGACGAAAGAAAAAACGTTACCTCAACCAATGCAAAGAATTATAAAAAACAGGCGTTAAAAAGTTCAAACGTTTGGATTATTATACTGTAAAAGGAAAGAGGGGAGATTAAAAAAATTTAACAATGTAAGTAAGTAAAAAAAACATCCTACATTTATTGATATTAATTTTACATAAATCAATATTCTTATTACATATAATTAAAATATTACATAGAAGTACATCGTCTATACCGTATTACAATTCGAATTACATGATTAAACACGGCAACGCATAGCGTAAAATGTTTCACTTGTTTCTTTTTTCGCGAAGAAAAATTTTACAAAATAAGTGTACGATTAAGTGATCGTTATGTTCGCAATCTTCGGTAAAAAGACTACGAAACCGATTAAGATCATAACCGTTGCCCATATTAGGTGTATAACTTTGCTTCCGCCGTTTTTTTTCCGAAATTCGAGGCTTTATTGTAAAAAACTGGTTATACATTTATGATTCAAAGTATTGTCCATCGCTGGCTATTGAATCCCGCGTTGAAAAAACTGGTCATCTTTTGAAGCGATCCACGAATCGATCCAATTTCTTACTTCTTCATAAGACCGGAAGTGCTGGTCAACCAGGCCGTGTGCCATTGATCGAAACAAGTGATAGTCAGAGGGAGCAACGTTGGAGAATACGGCGGGTGGGATAGGACTTCCCATTTCAACGTTTCCAAGTATGTCTTGACCACTTTCGCAACATGGGGTCGAGCATTGTCATGTCATGCTGCAAAATCACTTTATCGTGTCTCTCGTTGTATTGCGGCCGTTTATCTTTTAATGCTCGGCTCAAACGCATTAATTTTTCGATAACGATCCCGCCTGTGATTGTTTCAGTTTTTTAACAGCTCATAATACACTACGCCGAGCTGGTCCCACCAAATACAGAGCATGACCTTGGAGCCGTGAATATTCGGTTTGGCCGTCGATGTGGAAGCATGGCCGGGATATCCCCATGATTTTCTGCGCTTGGGGTTATCGTAATGAACCCATTTTTCGTTCCCAGTCACAATGCGAATATACAAATCCCTTCCGTCTTTTTTCCAACTGGACAAAAAACAAACGCCGGAAAAAACATCTCTCGGTTTCAACTCGTACGGCACCCAATTTTTGCTTCTGAATCATTCCCATGTCTTTGAGGCGTTTTGAAATTGCTTGTTGAGTCACTCCCAATGATCGTGCCAATTCTTCTTGACTTTGACTCGAGTATTAAGTAATGCCTCCAATTCTGCATCTTTGAAAAACCTTCTCTTTCCACTATGCCGGTCTTCAACGTAAAAAAAATCACCGTTCTTGAATTCCAAGTTTATTGCATGACGTCTATGATCTATTTATTTCGACCACTACTTACCACTGAAGCCATCTATAGGAAAACGGCGGAAGCAAAGTTGTACATCTAATATGATATAAAAATACGCAACTATATTGTCCGCATGTTTGAGAAAAAATTCCTTGTAATTGTTGAATATTCCAACGATGGATGATGGAGTTTCGACGAAGTCGGAGGAGAAATCCGGGGTGCAAGGGTGGTATTCCGTAGCTGTCGAAGTATGTGCCTGTACCATGCTCGTCGAGGAAGAAGGCGACGATTCTCCAGGTCGATTGTGGTCATCCGTATTAGCGACGATGGCTGTCGACCTCGTCCACACCCTCGGGACTCTGTCGGCTGGATAAACTCCCGCATGCCTGGCATTGATGTGGTGCAATGCTTGTAGAATTTCGCGTGAGTTCATTATTTTGGTACGGAGGCGAACGAACGAGCGGTATTATATATTCAATAACTTCGGTTTTTACCTCCTTCGCTACTGCGTCTTTTGTCGTGCCGGCTTGTAACGCTGAGTTTTCAATGTCGGCTTGTGTGGAGTTAATAGTTGCTTCGAGCTTGTCTCTATCCATCAACGACGATAATTCAGATTTTTCAAATTTCTCTTCTTCTTTTTCTATTGATCGCTCGGATTTTTGCAGATTTGTTTACTCTATTTCATTTCTATCGCGTGAAATCATTCATACGCTCTACTGATTTCCTCGTTTTCGTCGTCCTCGTCGTCGTCGTCGTCGTCGTCGTCGTCGTCGTCGTCGTCGTCGTCGTCGTCGTCACAGGCGTTTAAACTCCAATTATCCGGAGAACCACAAGTAGCTTGAGTACTAACGTTCGTATTGCCGTAGGCGATATTATTTCGCTCGATCAACCAATATTTTAATTTATATACGTTGCGTAATGCGCAATGAAAGATTCCGAATTTTCGAAATCCGTGGTAACCACAATATCGTCCGTGCACTTCTCCCTCTGACAGATTTTTGAATGCGTGGGTAATATCTTCCAAATTATATATATTTCTGGAGAGTAGATTCCGCAAGTAGGTTTCTTTTTCGGTACCTCTGACGTAAATGTATCGTGCCTGTCTTGTTATTTCACGTAGTTGCGATGTAAAATATTTCGGATTAGCTTCACCGTCGAACCATTCAATGCCGTGATAATTTCGTGTAACCCAGTTATTTTCATGTCTTACATTACTTGGTAAATCACCAAATGAATGCGGGGGCATCATAATCCAATGTCCGACGAATGGAGCGTCAAGCGCGATAATAGCAACTTCCTTGGGGATAAACTTCGCATTGGCATCGCGGAAACCTTGTATGTCGATGACTATATCCATTTTGTGAAGACTGGAGCGCTCTCGATAGCGCGGTTATAATAGTTTAAACTGCTCGCGAAGCGTCGACGTTCGTGTCTCGAATGAAACTGAATTCTTTTCTGTTATATTGCATATTTTTTGATATTTTATACTATTGGCATTTTGATCGAATGGGGAGGGGAGAAAAAGGAGGGAAATTTTCCGAGTATTACGTTGTAACGGTCAAATACTTGAGCGTGATAAATATCTATCCGGCAAAATCGACGATGACTTGACGAGACGAATCGATTTCTATTACATTATCGAATTCGGCGTAAATAATACAATTAACGGTCTCTGTGAGAGCCTTCTCGAATCGCACTTCTAATCGCAAACTACCATGTCTTACGAGATTCCAATGCCCTGCGTAATTAGCAGACAGATCGGGCGTGAGATCAAAAGCGAATAACGTATATCCCTTGGAATAATCGTCTCTACTTATAGAATTTCCTTCGTTCAAAAAATGGATGCCCGTTCCCGCGAAGAGAGTTTGATAAGCTTCGACGTAAAGCGGTTCCTCCGGTGAGAAAACCGGTTGTAACGGTCTACTAGGAATTTGCATACCGTCGACGTATAGCGAGAAGAAATTTATTCCGTAATTTTTGAAATTAAACGGATTTAATTTTCTATCCCCATTAAACGCTTTATTATTAACAAAGCCGACTATTATCCTTTTCGGAAGTTGACCCAGTATTACATTATCTAACGATTCACCCACAACACCACTGTGAATCGTAAATGTTTTAACTTCGACTCTCGTGAGCGGATATTTGGCCGTAACTTTACTCAACATTCTAGCATGCGCGAGTAACAATCCTGCGCTTATTTTCGCCCTTCTCACGAGTAAGCTCGCATCCAGTATATGAATTTTCGACGATGAACCGTTACTGTCCATAAGACAAAACGAATCTTTCGAACGGACGAGTCTCAAGCGTACTTCTACACCGTTAATTAAAAATTTGTCTTGATTGAAAACGTCGCAATGGAGATGTCCTACAAGATCTAGCGCGCGCCCGCCGCGAATGTAACGCGCGCGTCTCACGAGAGCGGAATTTGGCGATTTTGATTCCACCGGTTCGTCCATTTGACCGGGTGTATCCGCGTCCCATAGACAGGAGGTTAGATGGGAAGTTTTTGCGGGTGAAGAATAATTTAATAACGCCTCGATGTACGCGCGGTACGCGTAAACGTTGTTTGGAGGCGATACGAGCTTTTGGTTGAAATACACGTCGATCTGATTGAACATGGAATGAAGTAAATGATTTACGGGGCCTATAGTGGCCGCGGCGGTTGCGCCCGCAGTATGTCCCGAGGAATCGCCCGGCGTTTCTACGCGTACGCGAAGACTTAACATGGTGTGCGTGAGATCTAAATATTCTTCTCCGTGACCCGGAATGACGAATTCTATCGGAGAATCGTCCGAGAGCGAAGTCACGGGTTTGTAATGAATCCATTGCGAACTCTCGATACTAGTTTGTGTGGGCGGTAAAGAAAAGAGATCGAGTTCGCTCTTTAAACACTCGCTCGAATGGGTGTGAAGAAAGGACATGCTTATTTACCGCAAATTTTTTTGTCGTCGCTGTAATTCTCGCTGTTAAATGTGTTTAGAATATATGCCGTTTAAGAAAATATGTCGGATACGGTGCGCTTTCTAGCAGTTTTACGCCTTTTCGCGGATGTCTTAAGTCTTTTCACCGTTGTGCGCTTTTTTCTTCTTTCTTATTTTTCGATGTTTTTGTATTTGTTCTTTTTTTCCCTCGCGTCTGGCGCTTTGACGAACTTTTCTTACGCGCCTGGCGTCGTCGTCGTCTACGTAACGTCGCGGATTTAGCGATGCGCGTGTTGAGCCCGCCGAAAGGAAACTGAGCTACATGCATTTTTGCATCCGACTTATAACCCGAACCCTTCATCAGACTACTTATTTTTTCTTTAGCTTTTCTCTTAAGATTGTCGCGCGATTCTTCAAATCGGTGTTTGGCCGCTACTTTAAACGGCATATTGTTTTCAACATCTTCGATTATATTAGCACCGGCACGTAAAGCTTCTTTCCCCACAGTCCGTACGCCTCTGGTTAAATAAGGTAGTACTCGTCTGAACAATCCTCCGAGAAAATTACCAATACCGTGACCTCGTTGATAGGGCGATCCGACGAAAACTCGCGGAATTCCACCGCCGCGACTGCCGCCGTTTTGTAACTCGTCGTAATACGTCGAATAATAATCCATTAACGTTTAATTTTTTATCGCGGTCTCTAATTATTATTATGTTATCTACTCGATACGCCTAAAGTGTAATGTCACTGTCAGCGTTCCAAATTCGAATGGTATACTCTGTCCTAGTTGATCTCTTATATCTATCTCGATTGTGCGAAAAGACGTTTGACGCAGGGCAATGTATTGAGTTTGTGAGAAATGCTTTATTTGAGTAGACGCGAACGCGTAATCATTTCCAACATCGAGTGCGACTATTCGCAAAAGAGGAGATTGTACATCTCCAGTAATATAGGTCAGTGCTCGGAGTTTAAATTTTTTGCCACATATTTTTAGTTAATTGAAAGGTTATTTTTTATAATTTTTTGAAAAATGTCTTTACACGCTGTAACTATCAGAATATTTGAAATATCCGATATATTTTATATGAATATATATATATAATTATGTTATCTACTCGATACGCCTAAAGTGTAATGTCACTGTCAGCGTTCCAAATTCGAATGGTATACTCTGTCCTAGTTGATCTCTTATATCTATCTCGATTGTGCGAAAAGACGTTTGACGCAGGGCAATGTATTGAGTGTGCGAGAAATTCTTTATTTGAGTAGACGCGAACGCGTAATCATTTACAATATCGAGTGCGACTATTCGCAAAAGAGGAGACTGTACATCACCAGTAATATAGGGTTCGCAAATATCGCAATAGACAAAGAGCTTGTCGGGGATACCGCGCAACAAAATAGCTGGTTCGGCGGCTATTTACGCGTTCGCGCGGAAATACGTAAAATGGCGATGTATAAATTTCAACATCGTCATAAATCCAGAAAGGTAAAGCGCCTGATGTACCGGTATTATTTTCAATTTTACCATGCTTCTCGTCGTCATTCTGTATATTGAAGTCGGTTTCATTAAAGAGCCATAACGGTAAATGATCCACAACGCTAGCATTGAGCTTATTGCGCGTATCGAAGCCGAGTATTCGGCAAAGTTTTTCGGAAAAATTTACATAATGAATCATGTCACATTTCATAACGTCGCAGGAAAGTTTCATAATAATTTTGCGCCCGATAATAGCGCCAAATTGCCAATGGATATGCGAACCCACGGATTTTGCAGAGTAATTCACAGCTTCTATAATATCGTGCAAACTTGAGTAAATACCCGATGGTATTTCAGCTTTCTTAGCGTTGATTTTCTTTTTTTGGGGACCTATCGTGAATTCTTGAATATTGATAAATTTTATGATTCCTTCTCCAGGACGTATACGAAGAAAGCTAGTCGGAAATTGAATCTCCGTGAGCGCTACTTCCCAACGTCCCTGCAAGTCTATACGTTGAGGTAATTTAGTGGTGAAACACGTGGTTTTATTCTCCGGAAAAAAAACGCATGCTGCTATTACTCGGGAGAATCATATAAAATCCTTCCTCCCTCATTTTTAATTCAAAGATTTTAAACTTGAAGCGGGTATCCAAGAATCGAATTTTGAAGGATATCCTTGCCAACTAACTAATAATTGTTTATTGTTACCACGTCCCCTACTTTTTATCACACGATCGACGATAAATTCTTCCCCTTGCAAGTCTTTAATAACAGATGCTAATTCTTGTTCATAAAAAATCCCGTCTATAACTTCGCCCGCTAAATCGCTTAATTCGTATACGCGTGGTTTTCTCCATTCGAGAACACGGTGAATTCGAAATATTTCTTCGCTCCACTTTGCCTCGTATCCTTTCTCAAAGGCTACTTTTGCTCTACTGACACGCACACGAAATCGCCCACGTTATATTTAGCCTTTTGCCCGCGATTCTTTTTCTTCGCCCCATCGCCGTTGTCGTTCCAGCGACGATTCATATTTTCACGCGCGATTCGCGCATTTTCCCTCGTAACGACTGCAGGTTGCATTTTGATGGTGGAATGCCGGGTATGATTGTAAGCACGAACGATATCCTGCAAAACATCGATGTAGCGTCGCGTATTTTTGTGCGTAAAATATCGCCACATTCGTTCCTTGAGCGTTCTATTAAAAACGTTCCACTATAGCTGCTTTAATATCGGGATTACGAGCTACGCGAAAACGAATATCTTTTTCTTTTAAGAAATTTTGTACTTGCCGTGCAATAAATTCTTTACCTTTGTCGGTCTGCAGGTATACGGGTAGGCGCTCTTTGTTTCTCGAGAATATGCGTTGAAAGGCTTTTACCACGCAGGCACCTGTTTTGTCGCGTAAAGGTTCTACCCAAACGAATTTACTGAGTACGTCAATAACCGTTAATAGATATGAATAACCATCATTATAGCTCTTGAGATTACGAATATCGATCAAATCAGCCTCCCATAAGTCATCGATATTTGTCACGTTATAATGTAAGCGTGGAAATTTTCGACGTACCGGCCGATGTAGCGTGTATGCGTCTTGCGATTTAAGCCAGTCGATGACCTCGTTACGTGAGAAATTCGGTTTAGCAGCTCGCGATAAATTATCCGTCGCCGAATAGCCGGCATAGTGCGAGGGACTGTAATACAATTTTTCGAGTTCCATCATTCGAGTTTGCTCCAGTCGAGCAATTTTTTTCTTTTCTTTGTCGGAAAATCTGCGTAACTCGTTACTGTTTTGTCGCCTTCGTCCTCGTCGGCGGATACAAATAGCGTATCACCTTCGGTTTCGCTTGTTTCGTCTACCTTACGTCTGTACGACTTTGAACGCTCGGTCGAAGTTCTCGGAGTGGAACTTCCGCGCGGTACCACGATTTTAATACGCTGAGATCGGCGTACGTATGTAATAAATCACGATTTCCTATGAGATTGGAAGGAGTGCCTATGTCGCGCAGTAATCGAGCAAACTGAATTCTTCCGGTTGCTTTTACTGTTTTTCTCTCGCGTATCGCGTCGTTTATAAGTTCCGAGATATTCGAACCTGTTATGACAGAGCCGTCTATAGTTACGAGTCCTCGTCTATCCCAGCTAATTTTAGATGACGGAATATCGATCAAATATTTTAATAGCGCTCGCGCTTTGTCGCGATAAGATTTCGGTACACTATCGAGTATTTTTTTTTATCATTTCAGCCGATTGTGCGCGTTTTTTTCCGAAACTACTACTACTACTACTACTAGCGCTACCGTCGCCGCGGCCGCTGCTAATTAAAGTTGACGTTTCCATAAATTCATTATCATCGACATCCAAATTCGTGTCTTCGTTCTGCTCGTCATTAATGTCCTCGCCGTTACCCTGTGTATCCTCACGTAAGCGTTTTTTTTTTCGCTTCCTGAACAAGTGAAGATAAGGTTGGAGTACTTCCTTATACAATTTCCATCTTTTGTCCTCGTCGACAGGAGCCGTGAGGTTAAGAATACGCCACATCTCCGCATCGAGCCGCGATAAAGCTGTTCCCGGTGGTGTACTGCATTATGATTATTATTATTTACATTTTCCGCACTTGATATTTCCGTATTTTTCTTCGGCGAATTATCAGTCATCGTAATAGATGCAATTTCCGGTTGCTGTTGCATTCGCTGCATTCTCTCAAGATTTTCGGTAGATATCAAAACCATTTTCTTAGCCCTCTCCATTGTTCAAAGTACAGTTGTTAGCACTTTCTTTTTTTATTTATTTTTTTTTATTTTTCCTATACGGAGAATGTACGGGATGTATAGGATTGTATTTTTCTCTTTCATTCGCCGATAATCCGGGATAATATAGCCCCTAGTAAAGGTCCAATAAGATATGGTAAAAATCCACCTCTCTGTACTAACAGTTTTCTCTTTATCTTCCAATTACCTTGTTTTGCCGCAACACGCCGTAGGACCGTTTTATGTTTGGCTAATCGCTTTTTATCGCTACAACAAAGCGGTACGTTACCCTTTAGCGTATTGAAAATGCACTCTTGAATGCACTTTATGAGCTTATTGTCGGCGGCTCGCAAGAATACGGTTCTTTGATTTTTTTTCAAATGACACAAGGTTTTTAAAAGGCATAAGTTTCTTTCACCGATAGACCGCCTAGCATTCTTTATTGCTCTATTCGATGTCATCAACTTTTTTATCTTCTTCTTTTTTCACCATTACGCTGTAATCGCACGACTGACAAGTTGCGAACACGAATTTTACCCTTTTATACGCCCCCACTTCTATTGTTCGATCTACGCGGTATGTATGCGTAATGCCGAGTATCGTCGGGAAAGATGCACGTGCGAAAGCGATATTCGTCTGGAGTCGATTGTTTCAAATCAAGCAATAAATACCCGTGTGGCCTCGATGTAGCGTCGTAGTACGCTTCTTCCATAAACTTTGGATCGTCGGGATATACTTGACGCGCTAGATGACGAATTTGAGCGCGATCGCGTGGATTTTTGAAAACTACTATGTAATTCGCATTGAGAGATATGTCGCGCTGTCCGCGCCCTTGATGAAAGAGATTTTGCGAGATGAGTATAACACTGAGATTTTTATGATGGCTTCCTTTGGTAAACAGATCTACGATAGCGTCGCACGACGATGATTCCCTCATAAGATCGTCAATTATTATTAATTTTGGTGAGAGCGGATCGTTGGAATAATCTTCCGAGCGCGGTAATCCCTCGCGAAATTCTATTATATTTTTCTTCGATTTTATCAATGCATTATTAACGTAACCGGTCTTTTGTGCTTTTTTCTCTTCTTCTTTTTCACTCGCGGCGCATTGTAAACGCTGATACGCATCTTGCCACTCTGCGTAATAAAATAAAATTCTCTCGAATCGAACATCTGACATGCCGGATAAATGACGAAGAAACGTTTCACGAAAATTGTTTTTCCGCATCCCGTAGGCCCACAGACGATCGACGTCCAAGGATGTTTCCACCGTACATCCATTTTGCGAAATGAACGCTTTGCCGATTACGTTCGCACTCATAAATAAAAGATCATCGAATATTTTTAATATTTATCGTAGGTATACGTTGAGTAATAAGCTTATCCGCGCTCCGGGGGCCCCACCGCGGCGGCCGCATGCTCGCGCTAGCGTTTCCCGGTACGTGAACGAGCGGAAAGCACCGCGGCCGATTAGCTGCTAAGCAGCCGCGGGAGCGACGCGAGTAAGCGTATTCGCGGGGATGTGCACGTACCAGCGTTTTTCGAGCACCGCTGCTTACGAGCTTATAAGCGGTGCTCTGTGTGCGCTTATGTTAGAAATAAGATGCTCGTTTAGCGTTCAACTAACATTTTGATATTATTTTGATGGAATGTTCTATGCGTGTAGTAAAGAAGTAAAGAAAATATTAGAGAGGGGTAAAGGAAAAATACGCTGTGATTTATAAGGTGGAAAAACTTCGTATTTATTGACAATAATTTTTTATTTTTTATTTTTATAAAATTAACAATTGCGTTTTAAAATTATACGCACAATTTCATTAAATCCTAGTGAAAGTAATTCTTCGAATACAATATTGAAATATACATCTAAAAATGTTAAATCCTTTATTTGCGTTTGTACATTGCGTTCAATTTCTTGAAAATTACCGATAACTATGAGTTTTATAATTTCACGATCTATGTAAGCTGATGGGAGTTTTAATTCTATCTCGTTCATTAAGTAATTGGCGCAGGTGTTGACGGTGCCGGCGATGCAAACTAGCCGAGACAAATGTGCATCCACGCATCTCGCAATATTTTCCAGGCCGAGAAAAGTTGCTTTCTGCATCACGATAGCGACACTGTGTGTTTTTCGTTTCTTCAAGGGCGGCTGCTCTTGCTCCTCCGCTTCACCATTACTCGCAGATTGTTCCACATTTCCTTGTAAGTCACTATCACAGCCCTCGACCCGTAAGCGGTGGTGAAGCCGATGGAAATATTGTTGATAATAATCGGACTTGGTTTGGTTTTTTGATTCTCACTCAAGTACAGGTCCATCTGTTCCATGTTGAGTTGAAATTGCTGCCAGGTGTCGGTATCGAGACAAATTCCGTCCGCATAATTCCCCGTTAATTTAACAATTGGTGCGAAATAACCTTCGTTTGTTGCTTGCAATCCCACATGTAGCTTCTTAGTACACGATGAATTAAGACCATACGTTGTCGATAGTAATAAATAACGCTGTTCGTTTCTTCTATCGATGTCGATCTTGTTGTCCGATTTGCTAATATCGCAAACGTGTGTAGATTTAACAAAATCGGTTAGATTCTTCTGATCACTGGAAACTTCTTTCGTGGCAGCCATTGTTATCACTTTCGAATAAAACTGGGTGAATACTAGTCACAACAACGACAAATTCTTGTATCGAAGCCGAAAGAAGATTTTCGTACGAGCAAACTCAAATGAATAAGAATTCGCATCTTCTCGTGCTGCTTATATATCGAAATATAAAGAAAAGTGGGGGGAAAAGTTTGCGCAGACAGTCAAATAACAGGAAAAATCATGATTTTTCGCGTTCAAACTTGTTCATCACGCTAAAAATTACGTGAAAACATCTAGAAACATCTAGAAATTAGATTCGTTACAAGGAAAAAATTTTTCTCTAAACTTTTTTTCTAAATACAATTACAATATGTTACAAAGCGTAAATAAAAGCCTAGCAGCCGTATAATAAATTTTTATAGCTTATATTGTAAAGAGAAAAATGTTATAAAGGACGAATTTCTAATTGGCATAGTCCTAGCCCTTCTACGAAAATTTTAAAAGATTTTCACAACAAAGTCTTTACTTTGACACCTCTATAATAAAAACACCTAAGCAATAAAACTAAGTAAATAATGTAATAACGTAATAAAAAATAAGATATTTTTTGTCTACTTTTTTCTTAAAAGAAATAAAAAACGGGGATTTTTTTTGTCGGCGTTCTTTTGTTTTCTTTAAACTATCTACCTAGAAAGGAAAAATTTTAAATCTTTCAACGGCGTTCCTTTTTGGAAAAAAGTGGGGATATGCATTTAAATAAATTCTCCGCAACAAAGTAAAAAAGGTAATTTCGAGTTCGACATCATCCGAAGTAACGCGAGTCGTTCCGCGGAAAATAGCGATATCGTGTATTTCGTGAGTAAGTGACAAAAATGGCTGGACTTAAAGAGGTATTAGGCAAGTGCATAATTATAGGCTCAAATTTGTCGTCTACGTTAAATAGTGAACGCTATTTATCAGCGTTATCGGACGAATCATCGGAAATAAATTACTCAGTTTTTCGGGCATTTGCGTGTGCTAGTTCGAATACTATACTCGCTGTGCTATATAGGCTAGGTTATTTCGACAATTATGCCGAGTTGTTACATATCGCGGGTGAGATAATAATAGAAATGCGCGAGGCATTTGACCACGAGGAGGAGGATGCAGACGGTCTTATAGCCTTCCTGCTATCAAACCATCGAGGAAACCGCTTAAACGGTAAGCAAAATGCTTATATTTATATTGTACAAATGTAATGTAATCGAATACGTTAGACAGTGATTAATCAAAATTTTCAAAATCATAATTTGTAGATCGAAACACGACTGCGACTGATGAGCTGATGAGAGAGACTCCCTCGCAGCTTCGAAAACGTCCGGCTGAAGAAGAGCTCGAAACAGGACCTTCGAGTAAGTTTTGCATAAAAATAAAATAAAAATATTAATTTTTATACAAATTTTATATTCAATATTAAATAAAATATTAAATTTTAGGAAGAGCACGTTCCGATGAAAACGACAGCGAAGCTGATATTATGGCATCACCAGGTAAGATACAAAATTTTGAAAAGAATAAAAATAACGTAGATGTAATTTTTATTTTATTTATAATTAAATTTTTCTTTTGTTTCGACAGTGCAGAGAGGCGGTGGTGGACAAAATGAAGAAGTGACTCCTGAAGAACGAGCAACGCAACTCTGTAATAACGAGGAAGTAGCTGATGAGGATGAGAATGAAGAGGAAGTCGTCGGTGAAGAACGCTGTAATCCCTCGTCGGAGACAGAAGATGGTGAAGAGGAGCCGGAGGTGGAAGAGGAGCAACAACGTCATGGGGTCAGCAATATTAATTTTAATTACGTAGATTTATTGACGGAAAATATGCGGCAATTTAGAAGGTTCGGCATAATCGGGAGAGAAGTGAGTTTCGCGATACGACCGATACGTGAAGGTTCGAATATTTATCACGCATTAGAAAATGCGTTTCGTGAAATTCACGCGTATGCGTTAAATTTATGCGAACCGGGAGATTATGTGGGAATGTCTTTCCATTCGGCGAATTTATCTCAGGGCCCTGCAGGATTATCCTTTCGTCCGGCTAGAGACATGTCGTATGAGGATATCTGGAAACTCGTGAGTTCAGTAGCGCAGAGTGCTGGGGGGCTCGATATCGCGGAACACTTTAACATTCGCGTTTTTAATGTCACGGTTCCTTCGGGTCGCGGACATGTTAAATTAACAAACGAAGACGTTGTGAAGCGCTCAATAGTAACAATAAATAATTCCGACAATTTATGTTTTCCGCGCGCTCTCGTAGTAGCGCGAATTTACTGCGAACGCGGTAACTTACGTACGGGTGAGTTACATGAAAAATGGAATAATATAAGACACATGCAATCCCCGCTTCAACGCGAGTTCGCATTACAATTAACTAGGAACGCTGGTGTTACGATAACTGAAGAGGGATGTGGAATTCCGGAAATCGAGCGCTTTCAACGATATCTCGCAGTTGATAATATCGCAATTGTAGTTTATAATTTCAGTACTTTCGGGCGCGGTAAGAAACCGATGTACGACGGAATCGCGCTACTTGCTTCTCTCGACCGTGAACCCTCGTTACGCTTAAATATAATGTATTATGAGCGTTTACGTCATTATAACCCTATTGTAAATTTAAATGCCGCCGCGGGTTGTAGGAATTATTGCGAGCCGTGTAATATAGGTTATCGGAACGATAAAACGGGTCATCGCTGTCCAAATAAATGCCCACGATGTTTCACTGTGCCGCCGTGTAAGCAGTCCGAAAGTATAAAATGCAACGCGTGTAATCGGGCATTTTTCGGTAAGAAGTGTTTCGAGCGTCATCGCAGCGTAAAATCGTACGACGGTAAATCATCTGAAAGTATCTGCAATGTCGTGCGATTTTGCGACGGATGCGGTCGCATCGTTAAATTTGGTGCGAGACACGAATGCGGTGTTTCTTACTGCAAATTATGCCGTTCACCAAAGCCTGAGAATCATTTGTGCTACATGCAACCTCTTAGACGTGATAATGGCTCCTCTACCGAACCGTCGTCTTCATCATCGGCAATGGCTCCAGCGATGACAGTTATGCGAAGCACAGAAGAGAGCACAGAATTTGACGGTAAAGTGGCAAACGATCGTGCATGCACGAGCAAGAAAGAGCGTGTAGCATTCGTATTTTACGATTTTGAAACACGACAAGACGAGTCACTCGAAGGTACGTCGAGCGTAAAAAAACACATTCCCACTCTTTGCGTGGCGCAACAAATTTGCGAAGCGTGCGCGAAAGAAAATAATTTGTCCGCGAGGTGCCGATGGTGCGGTGTGCGAGAGTTCGTATTTCGTCATGATCCTGTGAAACAATTTGTCGATTTTGCAACGCGTACGACAAAATACTTCAAGCAGATCATTTGCATTGCACATAATGCGAAAGCGTTCGACGCGCAATTTATTTTAAAGTATATTGTTGAAAATCGTAATAACTTAGAACCTAAATTAATATTAAACGGTACAAAGATCGTGGTGTTAACGGTAGGACATACGAAATTCATCGACAGTGTTAATTATATGCCGATGCGCTTATCCGAGTTACCGAAGGCTTTCGGATTACAGGATACGTCGGATAAAGGCATTTTTCCGCATTTGTTTAACACTGTCGAAAATCAGTCGTATGTCGGCCCCTTGCCTGACGTGCATTATTATTCTCCGGAGACAATGAAATCGGAAGAGCGCGAACGCTTTCTTGAATGGCATGCTGATATGCGACAAAAAAACACCGTGTTCGATTTCCAACGTGAGATCATTCGCTATTGTCGTACCGACGTTGATATTCTTCGACAAGCATGTATGGCGTTCAGAAAAATTTTTATTGATCGTGGAAATGTATGTCCGTTCGAGGAATGCACGACAATTGCTTCGACGTGCATGACTGTTTTTCGGAAAAACTTTTTGCAACAAAATACGATAGGCGTCATTCCAACTGGCGGATACAGAAAAGCAACCAATCATTCCCGTAAAGCTCTGCAGTGGTTGATATGGAAGGAACGCGAGCTCGGACATTCTATAAACCACGCAGGGCGCGCGCGCGAATATCGTACAATCGACGGCACGCTCGTCGATGGATATTACGAAACGCCTGATACAGAGACGCCTCAACGTCATGTGCTACAATTTCACGGATGTTTTTGGCACGGATGCCCGTCTTGCTTTCCTATGAATCGCGATAGACCACTTTCTACATCGGATTGCAAGGATACGATTGACTCACGTTACGAGCGAACTCTCGCAATCTCGTGGAGACTTCGGCAACGGAAATACTTTGTGATAGAAAAGTGGGAGTGCTCTTTCGATCGCGATATGCGAGATAATCGCGAAATGCGT
The DNA here is from genome assembly GCA_907163055.1 of Formica aquilonia x Formica polyctena. Classification (NCBI taxonomy): domain Eukaryota; kingdom Metazoa; phylum Arthropoda; class Insecta; order Hymenoptera; family Formicidae; genus Formica; species Formica aquilonia x Formica polyctena. Next base: position 40,059 of record CAJQTV010000256.1, read on the forward strand.
GAATTTCTCGAGAACCATCCGATGGTGGAAACGCCTCCGCTCGATCCGCGCGATGCATTTTTCGGTGGCCGCACGGGGAATATTGCGACGCGCTATGAGGTTACAGGTATGGAAAAAATACGATACGTTGACGTATGCTCCTTGTACCCATATGTTTTGAAAACAGGTGCTTTCCCTATCGGTCATCCTGATATTTATGTCGGCGAGGAATGTTCCGCAATATCGGGAGGGCTCCGAATTATAATTTTAATACGCTCGAAGGTCTCATACGGTGCAAAGTACTTCCACCGCGTGATTTATTTCATCCTGTACTCCCATATCGCGCGCAGGGAAAATTGCTTTTTGCATTATGTCGCAGTTGCTGTGAAACATTGTCACAATCGGCCTGTACGCATAACAATGCTAAGGAACGCGAATTCGAGGGCACGTGGGTGTCCTGCGAATTACGCAAGGCCGTCGAAAAGGGTTATCACGTGACGGCTGTAAGTGAGATTTGGCAATATAAAGTTAGTCAATTCGATCATACGACCCGTCAAGGTGGATTGTTCGCCGAGTATATAAATACATTTTTGCAACTTAAACAAGAAGCCAGCGGGTGGCCGAGCGAATGCGGGGAAAACGACGACGATGCTAAAGAAAGATATCTGCGGGAGTATGAGAAAACCGAAGGTATCGTTCTTGATAAACGTAACGTCGCGCGGAATCCCGGTTTACGTTCTGTCGCGAAACTGTGCTTAAATTCTTTTTGGGGCAAATTTGGTCAGCGCTCCAATTTACCTAATACCGAGGTCGTGAGAACGCCTCAACGTTTTATAGCCTTGCTGACAAGTGCCGAGCATGAAATAACCGACATATTACCCGTAAACGATGAGGTAATATATGTTTCATGGCGATTGCGACAAGAAGCTGTTGTTTCCTCCCCGCTGACTAATGTCGTGATAGCGGCGTATACGACGGCCCAAGCTCGTTTAACGTTATATTCTTATTTAGAGCGATTAGATCGTCGCGTTTTGTATTATGATACGGATTCATGTATTTACGTGAGCAGCGATGACCCGAACGAGTATAAACCACGTACGGGAAATTTTCTAGGCGATATGACCGATGAACTCGAGAGCTACGGGAGCGGCAGCTATATCGAGGCGTTCGTGTCCGGTGGTCCGAAATTTTATGCATATGTTGTACGCGCTCCAGACGGTCGAACGCACGAGTCATGTAAAGTTAAAGGCATAACCCTAAATTACGAAAATTCGCGGCTAGTCAATTTTAATAGTATTAGGAATTTATTGCTAAATAAAGAGAGAGTACGAGAAAATGAAGAGAACGAAGAAGAATTGGCTGGAACTTCAATAAATCTACGTTTTAGAGCAATTCGTCGCACCGCGTTTCATGAGATCGTAACACGGGACGAAACTAAAGTATGCGAGCCTGTATTACTAAAACGTAGGTTTATTGATAGTCATTGTTCGTTGCCATATGGATATATAATAGAACGTTAATTTTTCTCGGCTCTCGTTTTTATCGATGTATATAGCAGCGAACTTGCATATTTTCCGTCACATAAGAAGTTCTGTACATTGCGAAATTATTATTTACATTTAAACATAAGTATAATATTTAATAAAAATTTTTTATTTTAAATCGCTTATATAAAAACATTTACTATTTTCCTATCCTTTCTCTCCTCGTCTAAGTGACGTCATAAAGCTCTAAAACCAACGTAATCGCTACCTGCACAGACTTGCTTTTTACGACCCCTTCTATTCTCGTGACGTCTCCATTCTCAGTGGCCGCCATCTTGCCGATTCTTACACACGTGTTATTTTGCCGCGTTTTTCCCTCTCGCTCAGAAACATGCTCCTCATCCAATCAAACTGCCGGCAACTATAGGGAAGCCAATCAGAGCGCAGGGTCCCCTATGCCGGAGGACTACTCTCTACAAATACTACATCTAATCCTTATTCTAATAAGATTTCAGCTAGCCCAGCATACTAGGACCCTGTCTGGAAATGTGGAGGACCCAGGTTCGAACCCCGAGAATTTCCACTCGCCCGGAAAAAAAAAATAAAATAAAAAAATAAAAAAAATAAAAAAATAAAAAAATTTAAAAGGAAAAAATTTAAAAGGAAAAAATTTAAAATTTAAAATAAAAAATAAAAAATTGTCTCGTAGACGTTCACGTGTCCCCTCCCCCTTTTAAAATAATTAAAATTATCTCGTAGACGTCCACGCATCCCCTCCCCCTTTTTTAAATAATAAAAATTGTCTCGTAGACGTCCACGAGTCCCCTCTTTTTTCCATAGGTACCTGTGGTGGGCGTGGCCAGACAGGCACACAGCAGGGGGCCGGGGTCGGTGGTGGGGGTTTGTTGTGTCTAGCTATAGTATAATTCAGTTTAATTATATTTTTATTCCCGCAATAAATAACGTTGCCACCGGTTCCATAGTGAGAACCAGGTCGGGAAAAAATTACGAATTCCAACCCGCTACCGCAAAGGTTCGTTCCGCGAGTCAGAAGACGCGAACTTCTGTAGACCTTAAATCAACCGTAGCCAGTAGTAGTAGTAGTAATTACTCAATCACCACACACATAGAAACAATCATTTACTTCCCCCCTAGTTACTCCCCATTATATCCTTCGGAACCACCTTCTCCCAAACTGCCGCTTTCCCCCCGATCGTTCTCCTCGTTGTCAACGATCATCCTTGATGATTCACCCCCTTCTTCTCCTCCTTCAGAATTAGACGAGTTCGAGAAGGCAGTGCAGGAATTCTGCAACGAACTCCCTGATTTGGAGGACGAATCCTGCTATCAATTTCCACTCCCTCCTTTTTCCCCTCTTGAATCCAACGAATTCGAGAGAGCGCTGGAAGAGTTCTGCAATGAACTCCCAGATTTCGATGACGAATCCTCATACCAATCCTAGAATTACGAAATCAACCTCCTAATATTCCTACACACTCTCACTCACACAAATTGTTTTATTTTCTTTTTCTAACAAATATTTTGTAATAACCAGTCAGAAATTCAATATTAATAATAGAATCTTGCCTCATTATTCTGACTGATGTCCTCCGTACGATTGTAAGAACCGCGAACAACCACACACACATACACACACACACACACATACGCATATTAAAATAACTATTGTTCTCATCATTTTGATATAATGTATACCAACGTAGTTTAATTTATTATGAATAAATTTATATTTTAATTTAAATCCAATCTTTATTAACCCCTTTCATTCTCCAGTCAAAAGATCGCACCTGGTCCCATCCCGCGTAATAGAGATTAAATTCTCTTACCAAAAAGGGACCGCCGAGCGAACTTCTGAAAAACAGAATAATAGCGACCCTAACGGTCGTTTACCTGATTTTCGGACCGTCAAGTTCGTTCGATCCGATTCTAACGCTTCGAGACGTTTAACTTCGGGATCATAAAGATAGTGGTTGCGCCCTTCCACTGACTCATCCTTCCTCGAGTCTGGACGTAACAGGGGAAAAATGTGGCGGAAAAAATCGTTATGCTACAAACAGCTTACAAGGAAACTGCTCTGAATAAAACACAAGTTTACGAATGGTTTTCCCTTTTTAAACGAGGCGAAATGTTGATTGATGATCAACCTCGTTCCGGGCGTTTTTCGAACAAACGAACCGAAGAAAAATCCGTCAGACCATTGATGAACTTGTGGAGTTAACTAGAGTGTCGTGGAGTTCCTGTCAGCAAATTTTATCGGAAGAAGGTGGGCATGAAACGAGTCGAAGGGCGCCCGGAACGAGGTTGATCGTCAATCGACATTTCGCCTTATTTAAAACTGGAAAACCATTCGTAAACTTGTGTTTTATTCAGAGCAGTTTCCTTGTAAGCTGTTTGTAGCATAACAATTGTTTCCGCCGCATTTTTCCCCTACAGGAAACAAAATTTCACTGCCGCACGTTGTTCGTGTAAATCACGAAATAGACAAACGCGTTGAAAGAGTCTTCAAAAAAAATTCACTGAACGCAGTCTCCCATAACAACGTCAGCTGGTATATTGATGCAGATGGGTCACTAGAACATTCACCTAGTGGGAGAAACCTGTACTACAAGAGGCCCGCCTTCCAGAAAATAATTCCGGTTTCTTTTGGGTCTGCCCTCGTATACACACATTTGAATTTTCCATATGTAAAATATAAATCAAGAATATATAAAACTTATTTTAAAAAAGATTAAACATTGTAAATAAAAAGATTAGAACTTTTGCAATACCTTTCCTAAGCAGTGTTTTAACATTTTGTAGTTGACACCTCCAAACATGTTTCATATTTTCTAAAGCTGCATTATAGGCTTCTGTTTTAATCAACGCAGCTGCCAAATTATTATAAACTTTTATACGATCCTCTAATAAAATCTGCAATTTAGTATCACTAACCAATTCTTCCTCCTCATTTTGATTCAAACTTGAACTACTTTTTGTCGATGACAGATATTCTAATGCTCTCCGATAACATCATATTGCAAAAGGCAGCTCTATCTGAATAAAACATCAATTTCCACGTTTCCTATTGTTTTAAAAAATAAGTTCAATCATTATGTCAAAAAAGTTAAATAGATTAACAATAAGTCTTGTTCCTAGAGAATTTAGTCTAAGAAAATAAATAACCTTTATTATATAATTTATAAACAAAATTATTACCTTATTTCTCTTTTTTGACTAATGCTTAATATTTTTATTTCAAGCTCTAACTCTGACGCTTTCAATTCAACTTTCTATGTAATATTTTTGATAGAATTCCCACAAGATTTGTTTTGTTATTTAACATAAACATGCAACTCATTGCTTTGCTATTTGTAAATGACCTAAAAATATTAATTACGCATTAATTACATTTATATATAAAATCTAAATAAACATTCACGATGTAACGATGCAACCCCCATCGTTACCCGACAGTTGACCGCCGGAAGTCTGCCGCCCGGCGAACATTGGCCGGGCAGGGGCAGAGGCGTTTAGCGTCCCTTTTTAATACTTGTCAATACCGAACACGAGATGTCGGAGATACCGTGCAGCCGTTATACGGCTGCCGTTACAGCCCGAATACCGAGAACCGCCGAGCGCCTCCGGGAAAAGCCTCCGGAAAGCGCTCAAACCGCCGAAACGCCGCGTCGTTTTCCCGCCGCAGGGTAGCGGCGCGTTAACCGCTAATTACCGAATCCGAAAACAACGCGTCGTTACTCCCACCAGAATAAACGACGCAGTTACCGTTAGATTCTCGGTATAAAAAGGCCGCGGAAATCCATCTCAGCACCAGACCGGTACCTGAAGCCTCTCGAGCCGTACGATCGAAATACTCCGCTAGATTCGATCCTTAAACATTCTCAGAACACGACGGAACGTGGGGTTGACGAGTTCGCAGCCTCCGCCGAGTATTCTCGGTTTCCTCGCCGCCTGCGAATCCTCGCCAACTTCCGCCCGACTCGACGAGAGCGGAGTGTTCGCCGCTCTCCTATATCGCCGGTCTACCATCCGACCGCTCCAGCCAGATGGACCGTGGGTTTGCGAGTTCGCTGCCCTGTCGAGGTTTCTCGACTCCGACCAGTCTATCCTCAAGTCCGCGTGCGGAATAGGGACGGAGAGTTCTTCACCCGATCGAGAATACTCGATTTCCGACCGCTTCCCCGAATATCTGGGAATACGCGACTAAAACGCATCTAACACCGACGCATCTAAAATCCACGGTTCTGCCGTCTGCAGAAATTAATCGTCGCGCCGAAATACCTGCCGCGCCGTATACCGAACATTATATTCCGAGCCGTCAAAATAAACACGGCCTTGCCGTACACGCGCCGACCAGCTGACGCCCTGTTTCTTGCGCGTCTAGCGCACTGTCACAACAAACACGGCCTCGCCGTACGCCGACACGTACAATACGAAGTTCGATACATTAAATATAACGCGCCAACTAACGAACGCGCATTGATTATAACGCGCCTCATCACCCGCCGCGCGCGCGCTTCGCGGGATATAAACTCTCATTAACATCTTAAATTGACCATTGCTGAAGAGGCAAATAAACAGACTAAATTACATCTGACGTCTACCGTTGTGTCTCACCCTTTCACGAGCCCTGATCACGACCGAACTATCCGACCTCGCGAAAGCGGCCTGTTACAACACATTTCCAAAACTAAAAGTTACGAGTAATTCCAGATCCACAAAATGTTTGTAGATTATAGAAGTGCTTCGATATGATTTTATCATTTCATTATTCTATATGCCAATTAAAAATGTGTATTTAATGCTGTTGTTTTTATGACATTTTTGGTAGAATTCTCACAAGATTTATTTCGCTATTAACATAAACTCATTGCTTAGCCATATGTAAATTAACTTAAAAATATTAATTATGCATTAATTACATTTAAATGTAAAATTAAATAAACATTATATACGAATGCGCGTTCACGGGTATAATTACTAGCTTATCGTTTTCGAAAACATGGTCAGCCAAAATCTTTCATATTCATTTTTCAACAATGTATTTATGACAAGAATGTTAATTGATAATGCACAGATTCACTCAAATGTAAACATTCGCTCAGTTTCGCTAATATAATTTAACTTTGCTCAATATGACATCGATTAAAAGAGATCATTTCTCTTCCTTGCACTATTCCGCGATATTCTTAATAACTGTTAACCACTTTATTACTTTTCTTCTTGTGTTGCACTATTCCGCGATATATAAACATATTTAATAAATCAATAAATGCAAAAAATATTTGATCTCTTTTGGTTATATTATTTAGTAGAATACATTTTAGAAGGAATTATATACTGTTAAAATGTATGCGTTTATTCAATAGAATGGACTTGTGTCATATTCATATTAAATATATGAATAAGAAACAAGTCCATCTTCTTCGTAATAAAAACAATTTCCTTTCTATTGCTTTCTATATTTTGATATTTATTCACTTACACAATTTATATTATTATTATTGATTATACGGTTTGTATACAGCTTAACTTCTGTATTAAAATTATCTATAAAAATAAGACAGATAAATGATTGATACTTAACAGATTAAGCATTAAGACATGTAATTGTGTCCGTTAAAATTCAGTATGGTATAAGCTTTGTAAATATATACTGTTTATATAATTCCTTCTAAAAAAGAATTTCTTTTCTATTGAATAAATTTTAAAAAAATCACATCCATGTATATACTGCATAATGTAGTACTTTATATTTTGCAGAAAAAGATTCAAATTTTAAATTTTTACAAGAAGCAGTGAGATCCCACAAAAAACCTCACAAAGATAAAAAAAATACGTCAAGTATATAAAAAAATCCCAGCTTGTACGCAAAAAAAGTTTAATATTTATCCCTAACTAGCCAAGTACATAAAAGCAGATCAGTTTGTGAGAGATTGTAATTTGAAATTAGTATTTGTTTGATAAAATCAGTTTTATATTTATAGAAATATTATAGATTCTCTCGAAAAAATTAAAATGCATTTTATTTTTATAAAATTATGCTATTATGTCCCCTCCAAATAAATATTATATATAATATTTAAAATAGCACAATTATATTGCGGATTTTATTACAAATAGTACATCATAAAACTACTTAATCCTTACTGCAATAATGTTGATCACATCGATCACCAATTTCGAGTTTAAAAATGCCCCGTGCCAAACTGATCGACTTGTTTTGAAATTAATCATAAGCTTTACCAGATAGACCTGGAACGAAAAGGATTAAAATTAAAGTGACATACAAATACTTGGCGTGCCCGATCTGAAATAAAAATTTACAAAAGATAATCAGAAATCATTATCAATATATTAATAAAAATATATGACTTATAATGCGACACGGGCACGCCAAGTTTCTGTATGTCACTTTAATTTTAATCCTTTTCGTTTCAGATCTATCTGGTAAAGCTTATGATTAATTTCAAAACAAGTCGATCAGTTTGGCACAGGACTTTTAAACTCGAAATTGGTGATCGATGTGATTGACATTATTGCAGTAAGGGTTAAGTAGTTTTATGATGTACTATTTGTAATAAAATCCGCAATATAATTGTGCTATTTTATATATTATATATATTATTTGGTAAATATGCATTTTAGGTTACACTTCACCGATAACTTTGACCTTGACATATGTTGTCAAGGACATGACCCTGAGTAACTTTTCCTTATAACTTAACCGGCGGTCTCTTATAGTTTCTGAGATATTTAAAGTTATGATTTCACAATTTTAATGATTTTTCTGTTATAAAATAAAGAAAAATAAAGGTTGTTTACATTGTATTTACGTAGATCAGACGTGGAAAAAGTGTTTCTTTATATTTCCAGAGACGAAACTCTTTGGATTTTTTTACTTTCCACGCAAAACGAGGTTCAACGCAAACCTATGTGTCTAGTTTTTTTATAGTGGAGCCCACTGCGTCCACGCATATACTTTCCCATCCACACAACAATTGTGGGGCGGACTTCGTTTTGCTTTGTAAAGTATATGCGTGCACACAGTGGGTTCCGCCCCCCCCCCTACGGGGGGGATGTAACCCAAACCAAATTTTAGTTTTAAATCAGAAATAGGTTTGGGTTAGGTTATATCTTCCGGAAGTGGTGCCCCCCCGCAGGGGGGGCGGAACCCACTGCGTCCACACGTATACTTTTTCATCCATGCAACAATTGTGGGGCAGACTGTCTCTCTGTCTCTATATTATTACCTAAATGTTAATTTTAAATATCTCAGAAACTATAAGAGACCGCCGGTTAAGTTATAAGGAAAAGTTACTCAGGGTTATGTCCTTGACAACATATGTCAAGGTCAAAGTCATCGGTGAGGTGTAACCTAATATGCATATTTAACTATTATTTATTTGGGGGGACATAATAGCGTAATTTTATAAAAATAAAATGCATTTTGATTTTCTCGAGAGAATCTATAATATTTCTATAAATGCAAGACTGATTTTATCAAACAAATAGTAATTTCAAATTACAAACTCTCACAAACTGATCTGCTTCTATGTACTTGGCTAGTTTACTTGATTTCATATTTAGTTTAGTTTTTTTTTATTTTTTAAAGGTTTTTATTTTTTAGAGTTATACATTTTTTGAAAATTACATTGATATTGGTTTTAATTTTATATTGTTTCAGTTTGTTTGCCACCAGTAGAATACTGAACGGTTGCAGTGTTGCATACTGGCCAATCACAGCCATTCCATTCTTTAGAGGAATGATTATGATTGGCCAATGTAGTACTTAGTTATTAAAGTATATCGGTGTAAATGAGGCTATTGTATCGACCCGACTTAGTGCTGCATTCGTACAGTTTAGTGTAATACGAGTTCAGTGTCAGTGTAAACCGACCGAATTCACTATTAAATGATATCCGCTTGAAAAATTATATTTAAAAAAAAATGACATGTCTTTATATGCAAAACAATAATCTAGTGCTTATCTTTAAATGGGAACAGTTTCCATTCATTCCTGATCTATATTTTCCTCCTTTTCCCTCCCCATATGTTCTTTGGCATGGGCTAGCCATATCTTAATTGGCACTGCAATCTGCTCGTCAGTCACATTACCATGTGATTTTCGTATAACATCTGGAAAAGTAATATATTTTCATGACTTCATTATGCTGAATAAACTAAAAGAAATATGTATATGATGTAAAAATACATCAAATAATATAAAATGTCTGTTCGGGAGTCGATCTCGACGAGATCGCCCGAATCTTAAGAAACGCTCAGAGATGAGCGAGAAGCGGTGTGTAACGCGAATCCGTAGATCCGCTGGAGGATAAGGAGATTGAGAAAAGAATCGAGTGCAGATTGTTAGTAATGTTCCCTTTATTTTGAATAATAGGAGCGAGCGAGCGACGGCACGTATTCCGCTAATCCGACGGATATCTTCAAAATGTCCTGTTAATGATTGCCCCTTTTCGCGATTCGGAAATCTTGATGAAGAGCTTCTTGCTAGAAACTCTCGCGAAAACGGAAATCTTGACCGCGAACGCTGGATGGAATTTAGCGCGAGGCAGAGAACATTCGCGATGCGGATAACGAGCGTCGACTCTCGAACTCCAAACAATTAACTTTCACAATATCTGAGCACTAAATAATGAAAGAACACTGATTGAGATGTGACCAAATTGCTCGCCGCGAGAATATGAATGCGATATTATGCGAGACAATTCGGACCGAATATGAGACGAGTAAGCCTACTGCGTACGCGACACGAGCGAGAATAAGCGAAATGCGAATGCGAGAAGTCGATGAATTTCGACCGGCTCGAATCGTTGTCGTAGGCAGACTAAATCGACCGACCGCGGAAACTCGCATTCTGCCGATGTGAATAACAAGTTTTTCGGTAGCCGAGAGTGCTCAAGAGATGGCGCTCTGCTCGATCAAGGCCACGCTTCCTCCTCACCCTACGTACCCCCCTGATCCTCCCCACCGGCTCCCCCCTGCCCGAACTCCCCCCGCGATTGCTAACAAAGTGTTCGCTGTCTCTCGTTCTCCAAGGGTACCTCTCTCTCGCACTCAAGGGGCCGTGAGTTAGATACAGCCTACACAATTACTTTCACTCGCGAGGAAGAGCGACTGACGCGCTCGGCGTATCCGCGATGACTGACCGTTCTACGGCGCGGCTAAGTTATTAAACCCTCTTCTATATTTTCCCGCGCGAAGCGTTTTTCCCGCGCGAAGCGTTTCTCCCGTCGCGACTCGACCTTGACGCGACTCGTTTCTAAGGGGGGGGGCGACGGCGATCTCTCGCGCTGCTTTTAGCGCGTGATCCGTTATCACGATTCTTAAGGGTTGCGCGTTGCTTCCAGCGCGCGATCCGCGAGCGGATGCCGGGTATCCGGCGCCGAGGGAGACGGAGGATTATCGGGGGGGCAGTCGAAAGGAGAGAGGAACAGTTAGCGGTGATACGAGCGCGCTTATCGCGTATCGGAGCGAGTTTTTCTTCGTTTTCCGGCGATACGAGCGCGCTTATCGCGTTTCGGGGCGTTTTTTTTTGTTTCTTGGCGACGACGCGCTTCCGGTGATGAGACGCGTCCCAGAGCGAGTATCCGGCTCGGTTAATCGGGGTGCGTCATCGCTATTTTTTACGTTATAAAAGGATGCCGCGACGATCTCGAGGTATTAGTACGTTCGAGAATATTCGCGCGCGCGTGATGAAGCGCGCACCGAGCGCCTTATCGAGATTAGCTGGAAAAGTGGTGAATATTCGAATTAGAAGTATCGAGGATATACAGAATTTGGAAATACCGAATTGTTTGAAGAAGGAACTAAGCGAATGTTATATAGAGGACTGTCTGTACTGTAAAGAAAAGATCGGCTTCGCGGAAGAGTTCGTGCGAGAGGCGAGCGAGGCGCGATTCGACGAGCCTTTCTCGAATGTCGGAGCCGATGGCTATTTGCTTTATCGCAATTGGAAACGGCGATACGGAGTTCCAAAATTTTCGTGGGAGGTGAATCACGTCGTGCATTGCTTCTATACATTCGGTTGCCAATTCGATGTGAGATATTGCGTGGAATGCGCGCATAGATCGAGCTTTGTGAGAAGCGTATCGACGCATATGAAAAAATCGGTGTATAGCGAGAGAGTGCCCGCCTGCGATCTTATCGACGAAGTCTTCGACGTGTCGAATAATTGGTGCGACGGCTGCGCGACGAGAGCTTTGTTCTATATCGAGGGTTACGACGAGGAAGAGACGTGGTTTATCAATAAAAGATCTTGGCTTTCGTTAAACGACGAGTGATGAATCGAGAAACGATGGAGGAGCGCGATCTTCTTAATAGCGCGCGGGATGTCTCGACGGTGGACGCGTATCGCGCGTGGGCGAGACGGTGCGACGAGTGTCTCGAGTTTCTGCGGGAGGGGTCTCGAGGCGAGCGCCGGGGGAGATCCACCGGAGCGATCAATTCTCTGATCGCTCGAACCGTTCGATTGACGGGCGCGAGAGACGATCTGCGTCGACGTTTCGAACGCGTGGGAGGCGGCGTAGAGAGGCGCGAAGGATTCTCGTGGTTTGAGATGGAGACAGCTTTCTCTAGACGCATTTTAACCGGCGCGGTTATCAACTTCGATTATATCGAACCTTCGCGATTTTCTCGAAGATGCTAGAGATACCGTGCTATAGAGTACGCCGATAGAGTACGCGATGCTATAGATGAACATAACAGTGTTAAGGTCAATACCGTGTTTATCGGTGAGTTCGTCTCAGGCGACAAGATTGATATTAAGACTATCGCTACGAAGAATTATCCGCTTCTACCTCTTTCCGATTTGCAAGAGTGGTATGGGAAGCGTGTGGTCGACGCTACTTTAGCTTCGCTGGAGGAGTTTCAAGAGCGCGATAGCGGATGGGCGTTATCGCGAATTCTAAATTTAACGGTGAATGTGAATAAATATAATCCTATGCACGCTGGATGCCACGTCCAGATACCGCGAGAGGTCGCGTTGAAAAAAGCGGTGATTAACGTGCGATCTACGGATAACGCGTGTTTCGCGTGGGCGGTAGTCGCCGCTTTATATCCGGTCGAGAAACACACGGAGAGAAGCTCGCGGTATCCTCACTACTCGACGGTGCTGAATCTGGAGGGTATCGAGTTTCCCATGAGTTTAAATGGAATTACTAGATTCGAGCGTATTAACAACATATCTATTAATGTGTATACCGTTCGAGATAAGAAGGACGGGAAAAGTAGCTGCCGTATCGTTCCTCTGCGTCTCACTTGTAATAAGAAGGACAGACACATTAATCTGCTGTATCTGAGCGATACGACGCAACGAGATAATACGGCGCATTTCGCATGGATTAAGAATTTGTCTCGACTCATCGGATCGCAACTGAGCAATAGGCAACATAAAGCGCATATATGCGATCGGTGAGTACGAATTAAAAAATTTGTCGCGTAGTGTGGATAATATACACGATTTAAAAAATGTGTTTTATGTCGCAGATGCATGCATTATTTTCGAACGAGCGATAAATTATGGCTCACAGCGCGGACTGTGGAAGGATGAACGAGTGCGCTATAGTTCTTCCTACTGAAGATGACAAATGGTTAGAGTTTCGCAATTACTGTAGAAAGGAGAGACTTCCATTCGTGGTGTACGCCGATCTCGAATGCGTGCTGGAGAAGAAAGAGGAGAAGAGAACGCCGAACACGTCTATCATTCAGCATCACAAAGTCTATAGCGCTGGATATTACGCGCGATGCGCGTTCGATGATGCTGGCTCGACTTACAAAGCCTATCGCGGCGAGAATTGCGTATCGTGGTTCGTTAAAGAATTATACGATTTAGCGCTTCGCGCGAAGACTATTCTCAGCACCGATGCGCCTATGACGGATCTTACACCGGACGAATGGGAGAGATTCATGAGCGCGACGCACTGTCGCGTATGCGAGAAACCGTTCGAATCGGAAGACGCTCGCGTGCGCGATCACTGTCATCTAACCGGACGGTATAGAGGTCCGGCGCATTCGAATTGTAATTTAAATTATAAGGAGACTTACGTAATTCCCATATTCTTTCACAATTTATCGGGTTACGATGCGCATTTCATTATTAAAGATGTGGCTAACGCTTTTCCCGGCAGCATCGAGTTATTGCCGCTAACGAAGGAAATGTATATTTCTTTTCACGAAGAACATTGAGAATGCGTCAAACGAGGGATGGTTCGGGAAACGCCTGAAATTGCGCTTCGTGGATTCTTTCAAGTTTTTAAGCGCGAGTCTCGAAAAATTGGCGTCGTATCTTGACAAGAGCGAGCTGAAGATCGCGCGTTCGGAATTTTCCGATCTTGACGACGCTGATTTCGAGCTTCTCGCGCGAAAAGGTGTGTTTCCTTATGAGTACGTCGACGACGTCGATAAATTACTGGAGACTCGTCTACCACCGCGCGAGGCTTTCCATAGTTCGCTAACCGGTGACGCGATATCCGAGAGCGATTACGCGCGCGCGATAAGAGTCTGGGAGCGATTTCGCGTCGAAACGTTGGGCGACTATAGCGATTTGTATTTAAAAACCGACGTTCTTTTATTAGCCGATGTCTTCGAAAATTTTCGCGACGCGTGTATGAGAAGTTATAATTTAGATCCCGCATACTATTACACGTTACCTGGATATACGTGGGACGCTATGTTAAAGCACACGGATATTCGATTCGAGTTATTAACCGATATCGATATGGTGATGTTCGTGGAACGCGGGATACGCGGCGGGCTAAGTCAATGCTCCAATAGATACGCGCGCGCTAATAACAAGTATTTGCAGACTTACGATCCTTCGGAACCGTCTTCTTATCTCATGTATTTCGATATAAATAATTTATACGGATGGGCGATGTGTCAATCTTTACCTTACGAAGATTTTCGATGGGTCGACGATGTCACGAGTATAAACTTAATGTCTGTGACATCGAACTCGCCTATCGGTTACATTCTAGAGGTCGACCTTGCGTATCCGCCCAACCTTCACGATTCTCACGCGGACTTGCCATTCTGCCCGACGCGCGATAAGCCGCCCGGAAAGCGTGACGAGAAACTTCTCGCCACGCTGTGCGATAAGAGTCGTTACGTAATATATTATCGCAATTTGCAGCAATGCATTCGGCACGGATTACGCGTTACGAGGATACACAGAATATTACAATTCGCGCAATCTCCATGGCTGCGCGGATATATCGAATTAAACACGCGACTACGAATTAACGCGAAAAACGAGTTCGAGAAAAATCTTTACAAATTGATGAATAACGCCGTGTTCGGTAAGACTATGGAGAATGTGCGCAATCACTCGGATGTCCGGCTCGTGACTCGATGGGACGGGCGATACGGCGCGGAGGCGATGATCGCGAAGCCGAACTTTCATAGCAGAAGCGTCTTCGCGGAGAATCTCGTAGCCGTGGAATTGCGCAAACTCGAGATTAAGTTTAACAAACCGGTTTACGTGGGTATGTGTATTCTCGATGTGTCTAAGATTCGTTTATACGAATTTCACTACGAGTATATGCTACCGTTATATCGAGATAAATGTAAAATAATGTATACCGATACGGATAGCCTCATTTATCGCATCGAGTGCGAGGATGTGTATGAAGATATGAAGCGCGACATTGACAGATTTGATACGAGCGATTACGCGGTGGACAACGCGTACGGTATGCCTCTAGCTAATAAGAAAATACCTGGTGCTATGAAGGACGAGAATGCCGGCGCGATTATGACGGAATTCGTTGGGCTTAGAGCGAAGATGTACGCGCTACGAGTCGAAGGTAGAGACGATACGAAAAAAATTAAGGGTGTTAAGAGCGGCGTCGTCGCGAGAACGATAACGTTCGAAGATTACGCGCGCTGTCTTCGACGAAGAATCGAGATGAGGCGCGAACAATCTTGCATAAGATATAGTTTATTTTAATAAAATACTCCGAGAGCGCGATATAAGAGAATAACGAGCGCATGTCTCGCGAAAATCGTGAGAATATTTATAAACGAACGCGAGGATCGAACTCGCGAGATCGCGTTTTTTCGCGAGTGCTTTGTAATTTCGCGAGACGCGCGTTCGCCATTCTATTTACGACGCTCCCGGAGATGCTTCTTAAAATGTTCAAACTTTCAACTTATTGTTAATATAAATGTAACACAGTTTAGTGTTAGTATAAACACAGTTTATTTTATAAATAATAAAGACTATTTTATAAATAAATAATAAAAATAATATTTTATAAATATAATAATATATTTTATAAAGCAATATATAATTAATAAAATATTCCGAGAGAAAAAATAGTAAAAATGGAATAGGCGAAGGTACGAAATATTCGCGAAGAGACGCGCGAATTTTTTCGAGTATTTTTACATCGTGAAAAATTGTAGTAGTTTCCTATCTGTTCTATTTCTAATAAATCTCGAGCTAGTTTTGATAAGTTGCTCCAACCAAAGATTTTATAGAGAGCAAATAAATCTTGGTGAGAGCAACTTGCCAAATCTGCATCGAGATTTATTAGAAATAAAACAGGTTGGAAACTTCCACAATCTATTTATTATGTTCTCGGAAGCATTATATATATCGAACAACGCGAAAAAAGGTTAATGCGAGATACGACGTTCGCGTAATGGTGTGATAAAAGAATTTATATAGAGCGTGAGAAAGAGTCCGTATAAAGCGCGAAATGAGAAAACGCAGGACGCGGCGGCCGCGTAGCGGCGCGAGAAAGAATCTGTATGGAGCGCGAGAGAGAACCCGTATGGAACGCGAGAAAGACGGACTCGCGCGTGTTTTTTTCGAGTATTTGCCACACTATAAAAAATCATGGAACTTGCCGCTCTGTCCAAGTCGCGGCGAATCTTGACGCAGATTATGCAAGCTACTCAAAAATCTGACTGGAGTAGTTTGCCTAACCTAAGTCAGGATTTGTCGCAAGTTAGACAGAGCAATAATTTCCATGATCTCTTTATTATGTTCTCGGAAGCATTATATATCGAACAACGCGGAAAAAAGGTTACTGCGAGATACAACGTTCGCTTAACGACGCGATGAAGAATTCATATAAAGCGTGAGAAAGAGTCCGTATAAAGCGCGAAAGAGAAAACGCAGGACGCGGCGGGCGCGTAGCGGCGCGAGAAAGAATCTGTATGGAGCGCGAGAGAGAACCCGTATGAAAGAATCTGTATGGAGCGCGAGAAACCCGACGGAGACGACTCGCGTGTGTTTTTTTTCGAGTATTTTCACAATATAAAAAATAATGAAAATCATCGATATGTCCAATTTTTCACGAATCTTGACTCAGATTAAGCGAGCTATTCCAAATCTTGACAGGACTAACTTACCAAATATAAGGCAGGATTTGTGGCAAGTTAGACAGAGAGAAAATTTCCATCATCTCTTTATTATGTTCTCGGAAGCATTATATATCGAGCAACGCGAAAAAAGGTTAGGCCGCTCGAGTTACTACGTTTGCTTATCGATGCGATGAAGAAATTCATATAGAGCGGGAGAAAGAGTCCGTATAAAGCGCGAAAGAGAAAACGCAGGACGCGGCGGCCGCGTAGCGGCGCGAGAAAGAATCTGTATGGAGCGCGAGAGAGAACTCGTATGGAGCGCGAGAGAGAACCCGTATGGAACGCGATAATTTCGTGATAATTTTTATTTTTCTAACGAATAATTTTATTTAATATATGTAGTTGTATATGTAGTTGTATTTAATATATGTAGTTTTATTTAATAAAAATACATTTTTATCATAATACAGCCGTTTTATTTATCCAAGAATTGTGCGACTCGTCCATTCCCAGCCATTTCACGTAAACTTCGTTGCCTCTTCGGCGCAGCACCTTTTCCACGAGATACACGTTGGGATCGTTGACGCGCAGCAACTCGTGCTCGTAAAATCCTCCGGCGATCGGTTCGCCGCGCGAATCCTTCAGCAGATACGTTACGGATTAGTTCGTTGTATCTTGGCTATTCGAAAAAGTTCGGTGGTCCAGTTAGGTGTGAAGCCTTTCTCGAAGATCGTCTTAAACTTGCTGACGCGTACTGGATCAGCTACTTTGAATTTAGCCGGAGTCGCGATTTTTATATTGCTGTATACCGTATTTAAAAGTTTATCGGCGATCGCTGGAGTCACGTCGACGGGTCTCATACCTATAGTGCGATGTTTTCGCGCGTTATATTCCTCGACGAGTCGAGGTAATTCGTCTATCCATTTATACGTTCCGCTTAGCGTGAAATATTTCCACATAGAATTTTTGAGTGTGCGATTAAATCGTTCGACGATCGACGCTTTCATCACCGAGTACGTCGAGTAATGATTCACTTCGCGCTTTTCCACGAATTTTCTCACTTCAGCGTTATAGAATTCTTTTCCTTTGTCGGTCTGCAGATTTTTCGGACACCGCTTAGAGTCTCGCACTATCTTAGATAACGCTCGTGTAACCTCGTTCGCGCTCTTGCTTTTAAGCGGTATAGCCCAAGCGTATTTGCTTAATGCGTCGATAACGGTGAGTATGTAGTTGTGGCCTTTGTTGAGTCTCGCGTAAGGACGCATCTCGACCACATCCGCCTGCCATAGGTCGTCGTACCCGCGTATCGCGACGCGACGACGCGGAAAGTTTCTTCTCGCGGGCGCGTGCAATTCCTCGACTAGTCTTCGTTTCTCGGCGCTCATAATTCTCTTCTCTTAATTCTCTTCTCTTTCTCTCAAGGATGACGTTGGGCGGGATCTCTCTCTCGAGCGGCTCGCCGCTCCGAGTGTCGCCGCTGGTCTCGCGAATCTTCGCTAGTTCCGTCACTCTCCCCGATAGCTCGTCCGCGTCTCTCTTCAATCGCGATGTTGAATTTTCCAATTCTCGTATTTTCGCAGCGGAATTCACCGCGGAATTCGCGGCGACGCGCGATTTTTTGGTTAGTTCCTGTATTATTTTCCCCTGATTGAACCGTATTTTACGGTCGCTCGCGCTTTTCGTCGAAGATTCCAAAGCGTTGAGCGATATCGTATTTTTTTTGCGGCATCGATTCGATCGCTTAAACTATTAATTCGTTTATCTAAGGCATCGATTCGTTTACCTAGAGCGTTAGCGTTAGATTCTGTTCTCGAAACGGAATTTTCCACAGCGTCTATCCGTTTACTCAAAACGTCGTCGCGCGCTTCGATCTTGGAAACAAAACTCTCCGCGGCGTCTATTCGTTTACCCAGAGCGTTATCGAGCTGGGTGAGTCTCGTGAATAGTAGAATGACGCCTTTCCCTGCTTCGTCCGCGTCTTTTCTCAATTGCGACGTAATTCCTTCAACGTAGCTTTTGCTCGTCGCGTCGGCGTCCTCCTCCGGCTTAGCCAGACGCTTTATCTTGCGCTCTCTCGCGTCGTATTCGACGGAAGAGCTTAGACACAGCGCGTTATCGCGCACGTAATTTCGCAGAGATTCGATAGCCGGACGTAGTCTTCCGGTTCTCGCGTCATAGCCGCGGTTTTTTAAAGGCGTGCCGAATTTGCTCACGGACATCGCGAATTCCGCGCACGACTGCGGCGATCGTCGATGCGACGGTTCGATTTATTATACTATCGCTCCCGTTTCGCGAAGCTCCTCGATTATCGATAGAATCTCGTTTTCGTGAGCGTTGTTGCCAGCTCGACGCGAAGCGTCCAGCAATCGCAGACGATCCACTAATTCGTTTGGATCGTCCCAATGAATGTAATCGATTCTATCGTTCGTGACTCGCATGGTTGACGGTACGCGACCCGCACCCATCTTTTTTGCGCTGCTGCCGTGAATAAGCGGAGCGATAACGAACTTGTATTTGTATCCCTTATTTCCTAAAACAGATTTTTTAGCGTCATGGTCGCGTTTATGAGCGTTCGTTGTTAACAATATACTCTTGTATGTTAATTTATCCTTTTCCGTATATGTGAGACTATCAGGATTTTTCATGAAGATTAATTCGTATAAACCGGGGGTACCGATGTATTTAATTTCATCTATAAGTATGGAGTCATCCGCGTCTATATTGAATCGCCTATTGCCGAGCATCGCGCCTTTCGCGCTCATGTACACTCCGTAAACGTGATCGATCTCATTTGGCGCTTCTCCGCCGAGAAGAGCCCCCATGTATTTTCGTCCCAACGGTCCTAGCCGGCCGTGCGGCATTTTGCGATCTTGAGAAGTTCGCGAAGTTCGCTTAACAGGCGTTTCAAACGTTGAGGACGACTCGAGATTCTCAGGTTCGAACGTTTCCTCTTCAGTTTCGTCCCGCGCGAATGGATCTCTCTCGATAGGATACACGTTTGACGGAGTAGAAACGGCATCTAATCGTCGTCGCGCTCGTATTCGTTTCACTTTAGGTTTTTTCCAAGCGGGGGTCAACTCTTCCTCCTTCCATTTT
Organism: Formica aquilonia x Formica polyctena; assembly: GCA_907163055.1. Taxonomy (NCBI): domain Eukaryota; kingdom Metazoa; phylum Arthropoda; class Insecta; order Hymenoptera; family Formicidae; genus Formica; species Formica aquilonia x Formica polyctena. The sequence goes on from CAJQTV010000256.1 coordinate 59,969, forward strand.
TTCTCATTCCATTTTTCCTCATTCCATTTTTCCTCGACGCTCGTCGTTACAGGCGAAGCGTCGATCGCGTCTCGCTTTATCATTTCGCGTTTAATCTCGTCTCGCTCGATCTCGTCTCGCTCGGCGCGCTCGGCGATGCGCCGCAGCGGGTCGACGATTGGCTTAAAACGGCTCTCCATCGCGATCTCGTTCTCCATTTTGCCGGTCTTTAACGCTCTGTGTTTTTTACGAATCGATGTGCGCGTCTTAGCGATCTCTTTCGCCGTCTTCTCTCGTTCACCGATATCCGTCGCAGCCATCGTGATTAATAAATCGGTTTTTCTCGCTCGCGGGAGGGAGAGCGATCGATGCGTTCGACGTATTCGCGACGACTGATCGCTCTATGGTACGGCGAAATCGTTAAACCCTCGCCTATATCTGCCGGCGCTAAGCGCGCTATCTTTGTCGATCACTAGGAAACCATATCTATATCGCCAACACGCGCGACATAGCGCGTGAAAATTCTCATACGACATATCTGTGTTCACGTGATCGTTGTATGCGTGACGCAAATTAGTGCCATTTTGCTTAAAAAGAATCAACAGATTCGCGTTATCTCGAATCAAATGCTTTGGTATTTTAGCGTACGTTTGGCACAGATAGAAGCAATCGATGTTCGAGTGTCGACCCATAGCGAAGTACTCTCTAATAGTATTCTGTTTGTCGCACGCTACGTCGTCGAATACGAATATAGAATTCGGGAGCGCTTCGCTAGGCGAAATAACGTCAGAGTTATCGGAAAATGTGAAATAACCTATATCTTCCATCGGTGCCAATAAATTCTCTAAATACTGATATTTAGGCTGCTGCAATGACTTCGAGTAAACGTAAACGTTCTCGAAGCGTACACCGTGCGGGCTCTCCAACAAACTTATCAGCGCGTTCGTTTTACCACAATTAGAGGGACCGCAAATGAGGCAGCGAATAGCGCTCGGTAATAGACGACCGTGTCTGCGCGCTTCCTCAGACGGTCGCGCCCTACCTATCGAGATTCGTCACCCTTATCGCGATCGGCTGCCGCACGAAGCGCATTCCTCTCGCCGCGCGCGCGTGCGCGGTACACTCGCGCGAGGCAGGGCGAGATCTTTTTATTTATATACGAATAGATCGCCGTCGATCGCGCAGTAGCGAATCGCGCGCGGTGAATCGAGATGTTTATTTTATTAATAGACGGTGACGATATTCTCGATTTCACCACCGATCAATTGCGGTTTATCCCGAAAGTAATTTTACTAAAACACTTCGGTCGCTATGTGGAACGATTGTGGGAGAAAACTGCCCGAACATATAAGAGTGGATCCGGAGGTGCGGCGCTACCGTCGATGCCTGGAGCATTACAATCGTCCCTGGCAACGAACGCACATCGACGGCCCGGCGCCGCTCGTTAAAGATTGCAGCGAATGCAATTCGCGAAGCAGCGGTACGGTGTAATCGGTGATATCAGCGGCGCCGGCTTATTGAATAGAGCGATAAACGCGCTCCCCTTCGAATTACATATACCCGGATATCAATTTTGCGGGCCGGGTACTCGTCTCGCGAAACGATTAGCGCGAGGCGATCGAGGCATCAATCCTCTGGACGCAGCCTGCCGCGAGCACGATATCGCGTACTCGCGGAGCGGCGAGCTCGCCGATCGACACGCCGCCGACCGCGCGCTCGCTGAGAGAGCGCGCGAGCGCGTCGCGGCTAAAGACTCGACTCTCGGCGAGAGAGCCGCCGCGACGGCTGTATGGATAGCTATGAAATCGAAAACAAAACTTGGAATGGGCGCGACGAGAATCAAGAGAAAGAAGAGCAAAAGGAGGACGACCGCTACGAGGAAAAGAACGCTTCCGATAGCGAAACGCGGCGGCTTCTTGCCCCTGCTGCCGTTATTGGGAGCTCTCGGTTCTTTGGCTGGAGGAGCGGCGGGAATCGCGAAAGCGGTGCACGATCGCAAAGCGGCGCGACGACAGTTGGAGGAATTGCAGCGTCACGATCGCGCAATGGAGGGTCGTGGTTTATACCTCGCACCGTACAAGCGCGGAAGTGGCGCGTCCACGACGAGAAGAAGAGGAAGAGCTAAAAAAAAACTTCGCGTAAACAGACGCTAGGAATTCTCCCATCCGTCGGAGTAACGACGAACGAACAGTTAAATCGCGCGGCGATACTCTCGCGCGTGCCTCACTTTAGAGGCGTGTTTATGCGCGACGCGCTTCCATCGCGGGCGCGCCGCGATGAGAGCGGCATCGTGAATTTAGACGACGCATCCGGCCCGGGTACTCATTGGGTGGCATATGCGAAAAAAGGGGGCGACGCGATCTATTACGACGGTTTCGGCAATCTTCGTCCTCCGCGCGAACTCGCGCGTTATCTCGGGCGCGATGCTAATATTCGATACAATCGTCGCTCCGAGCAAACGCGCGATCAGAATATCTGTGGACAATTGAGTCTTCGATTTCTCCGGGGGGTCGATTGGAGGAATCGCGCGCTATAATATCGACCGTCGCTCGTCGATCGAGCGCAGTTCGATTACTCTCGTCAATCATGTCGCTAACTCTTACTCTTTCCGGACGAAGCAGCATTCTCGCGGCGAGTTACTTTCCGCCTCTGGATTTAAACGACGATGATTACGAGTTAGGTTTAACAAATTTCGAGACTTATAACACGATACCGAATGTAAATTCCACGAATAATAAATTTTACTTTGACGACAACGACGAGGTTATCGCGATTCCAGTGGGATCTTACGAGTTAAGCGCTATAAGCGCGTATCTAAGAGCCGCGATTCATCGCAAACGACGAGTGAGAGAGGAGAGACGAGAGCGCGAAAACGAGGAATTGGAAACGAGCGATGACGATTATATATACAGTGTCGACGACGACTATTTCGAAGACGATGACAACGGTGATAAGAGTGAAAATTCTATAACGCTTCGCGGTAATGATAACACTATGAGAAGCGAGATTAAGTGCGCGTATCGAGTAAATTTCACAAAACCTGATAACATCGGTTCGCTACTGGGTTTCTCGTCTCGCGTGTTACAATCGAATAAATGGTACGCGTCTGATAAGCCGATAAATATTATGGCTATTAATCTCATTAGAGTAGAGTGTAATGTCACGACAGGAGCGTATCACAATGACAAATCCGCGCATACTATACACGAGTTCGCGCCTAATGTTCCACCCGGATATAAAGTGTCGGAGATCCCAGCGCAGATCATTTACCTCCCGATCATCGCGCGGACCATTACTGATATAAATGTGCGTGTCGTGGATCAGAACGGAAGATTAATCGATTTTCGCGGCGAAGAGATCACAGTTCGTCTGCACGTGCGGCGAAGACGATAGAGAGGTGCGCGATGCTCGTAGTGAACGGATCGAATGCGAGAAACGCGCCCATCGTCGCTATCGCGTCGCCCCTAGACGCGAAAAAGAGAAAGAAAAAGGGAGGAAGGTTAACCACCGCTAACGCGGCTTTCCTGCGCTCTTTGGGTTTCGTCGTACCAAGAACCGTTTCTCCGTAAAAATGAAATGTGCGACATTTTAAGCATCGGCGGGGAGCCGATCTTCGACGATCGTATCGTCAAGATTGAAACTCACACATACAATCCTTACGCTAATACTACGTTTGGGAATAGCGACGAAATACGAATTCCTATACAACAGCAAGATCTGTACACATTACCATGTGATAGTTTTCTCTACATAGAAGGTAGACTCGAGTCTAAAGAGTCGCCGAGTACGCAAGAGGGAACTGCGTCGGTGACGAGGCTAGTGAACAATTGCGCGGCGTTTATGATCGAGGAGATTCGCTACAAACTCGACGGTGTGGAAATCGATCGAAGCAGAAATGTTGGGATAACTAGCACGATTAAGAATTACGCGTCGCTGTCAGTCGAAAAAAGCAAGATATTAAAGAACGCCGGATGGGATCTATCAGCGGCAACTCATTCGTCGATCAACAATTTCAACTTTTGCGTACCTCTCAGCGTGTTATTAGGTTTTTGTGAAGATTACAAACGTGTTGTGATCAACGCGCGACACGAACTTATTCTAATACGAGCGCGTAATGATAACAATTGTATCATATCGCGCGAAACGCAAGAGCCTAAAATCGTTTTATTAAAGATACAGTGGCGAATGCCACAACGGCCGAAGCGGCGTTCGCGTTCTGGGCGGTGAATTCGTCGCTAAACTTCGCGCGCGACCCGCTGCGACCCGATATATTGATATCGTATCGAACGGGCGCGCACACTTACGCGAATCGCAGGAATATAGATATTAACCCGGCGACCTTCGACGGTCCCGGGGGAGCCCTAGCTCACGCGTTCTTTCCCTCTGGAATGACCGATTTCGCGTCAGAGGTACACGTTGACGATTCAGAACCGTGGTACGTGTAACTAAATAAACTCCTCCCAACACGCATCATTTGTTGCAAACGCTGACGCACGAGATTGGCCACGCTTTGGGTCTAACACAGCATGCGCAACGATCGATAATGTTTCCATATATACCCGATATCGAGAATTAATTTCAGTTAAGGTGAGCATAGAGGATATTCTGGCTATACAGAATCTGTACGGGTCTCACGACGACGGAAACTATCCAACGGCGACTCCCGCGACTACCGCGGCGCCCTTAAGTGTCGCGTCAATTTTGATTCCCCGCGCGCGCGGATCTCTGCGCTTTACGGCGCGTGGACGCCGCGCTGATAATGAATCACCGATTATATATAGCTAATCGCCGTAATGTGTGGTCAATCGACGTAATCGAGAAACGCTACGGTAGGCCCATGACGCTCACGGATTACGCGGCGTTTCTCCCAGCAAATTTCACGCGCCTATCCGCCGCGTATCGAAGACACTCGGGCGATCTCGCGCTATTCGCGGACGATTCGATCTACCTCGCGGAATATCCTAGCCTTAAGCTAAAATCGGGTTGGCCGAGATATCTCCACGATATCGGACTTCCTCGAAATGTTAAGATTAACGCTGCGATAAACACGCACACGGGACGAACCTACGCGATCTACGACGACGACAAGGTAGCGGAGATTGACGAGTGCCGCATGATAGTCATTAGACACGCTCCATTAAAAGATATATTTCCCGGAATACCGTCCGCGATAACATCAGCCTTTCGATATATCGACGGCAATCTATATTTTTTCGCAAAACGTCAATTTTACGCCTTTAACGAATTTACGAATATCGTAACTTCGGCGGGTCCTTTCGATCTACACGCGCTCGGTATCGAGTGTCCTACGGATGGGCTGCTAAGGCAATTGCGCGATCTCCTAAGTCGCGTTTATCGTCTCAGCGACGCGACCGAGAGAGAGAGAATCGACGAGGAGGACGACTAGAGCGACTCTACCGTCATTTTTAAAAAATAGAATATAAGAGAGGACGCGCGCGAAAGAGGAAGAAGAAATCTCTACGCGAGTATATAAAGACCATCCATCAATTAAGCGCTTCTTTGTCGACGGAGAACGCCGAAGCCTACGAACGAAAAAAAAAAGCGAGCGATAATGTACGCGACAATGGGTGGGCCACCGCAACAGCAGCACTCATTTGACAATTGATCGAGGCTAACCGAGCGAGACCGCGAGGATAGCGTTAGGGATACGCTAAAAGAGCTAAATTGGACAATGGGTAAGACTATTAAATGTTTATTGGAACTAATAATCCGCTAGCGTCGTTTATCTTATAACCCCCATCCATTTTAAGACGAGATCGCGACCGAACGCCTAGATGTGACGCGGATGTTTCGATTTTGCGGCCGCTCAGAAAATTAGGAAGACGCTATCCATTTACAAAAAATTCGTAAAAACATCTCGAAGTCAGCGTTAATGTTAGTCGACCTAAATTTTGTGGAAATCGTCCTTGGAGATTGCCACAGCAAGAAGATCTCGCTAACGCTGGATATGTGGAAGGAATTGCTCGATCTACGATTACGCTTCTATCATAATTTCGCTCCGACGAGCGCGATGAGGCGCGTCCTCCAGCGCCGATATATATCGAACAGTTAACGCTGCGATTCGGTAAACTCAACACAATCTCCGAATACTCCGTCTCAAAACACCCAAAGTTCGTCTGGCTGTATCGAAGAGCACCGTTCTAACTATATTAAATCTAGAACTTTGTGTTAACCGCATCGTTACATCTTTAAGCGGTTTAACCGCGCATGTGGATAACAAGCTGACTCGTTTTCTCGATATCGCGGCAGGCGCTCACGATTCAGCGCTTATTCTCACGATGATACGCGATAACGAGAACTTCGACCGCAACGATATCGTCGATTGCGAGCTGCAGGCTCTGCTCTTCGGAGAATCATGATACGCTTATTCGCATACCCGTATTATCACATTATTAATATATTAAAAATATTGTAAAAGAAAAACAATAAAAACGCTCCTCCTCTCGCGCAAAAACAATCTCTCTTTATTCTACAACCTTTCAACGATTCGCTATCTCGCTCGAGCGATAAGCGCGCTCGTATCGCCGCTAACCTTTCCTCTATCCATCTCCCTCGGCGCCATATATCAGCGTCCGCTCGCGGAACTTAAGAATCGCGATAACGGATCACGCGCTAAAAGCAGCGCGAGAGATCGCCGTCACCTCCTTAAGGAACGAGTCGCGTCAAGGTCGAGTCGCGCCAAGGTCAAATCGTGCCGGGAGAAATCGCGACCTCAATCAAGTCGAGCGTCATCTCCCGGACGATCTCGTTGATTTTGTTGGGCGTCTAGATAGGCCGGCGCTAACTCACTTTTATGAGAGCGAGAGAGATGGATAGTGAGATAGAAAAGGATGGAGATATGAGTTAGAACAGTTTGTTGACGGCCGAGGGGGACGCGTGGACAGGGAGGAGAGGAGGGGGGTACGTAGGGCGAGTCGGTAAGCGCGACCTCCGATCGAGCCGAGCGCCATCTCATGGGTAATCTTAGCGATTCATACCCGCTCCCTCCCGTGACGTCACGCGCTCCCCCAACCCCCCTCGCCCCGCTTCCCCTCTCGCCCCGCTTCCCCTCTCGCCCTACGTACCCCCCTCCTCTTCTCCCCTATCCGCGCTTCCCCTCTCGGTCGTCTAAAAACTGTTCTAACTCATATCTCCATCCTTTTCTATCTCTCTATCCATCTCTCTCGCTCTCATTGTCAAAGTGAGTTAGAGGCGGCCTATCTCACCTACTCATACTACATAACCTGGAAAATTGAAAAGATAGTTACTTTAACAGAAGCCAAGTCAATTCCTTATCTCTAATATCTGTTCTCTGTTCCCTATATTTTTGATTATGCGAGGGCCTTAAATGAGTCAACTTCAAATCATTGTAAAAACTAATTGCAATTAAAAATGGCTTAATTAATTTCACTATAAAATCAAAATTTAAAAATTATATAAAACTTACTTGATTTATTAAATCTTCTGGTCTCTTCGCCGCAAGCTCAAATATTGTTCTTCCACTTGTCACAGATCTTTAATTATGTAATGTAGACCGCCACCTTGTTATCAGTCTATGTGATAACACTGTAACATAACAGGAATATCACATAAGAATATACTTCGATTCAAAAAGAAGAGCTTTTTACAGCGATTCAAAAAGAAGGGCTTTTTGCAAACTAAACTTTAGAGAGTTAAAACCATATTCTTTAGTTAATTTCAAATAGAGTTTACTTTAATAGAGACAGAATTTTAATTTAAGGCTTAGTTACAAAGATATATGATGTAAAAAATTGGAAACTTGCAAAAAATGATGATCTGTCTCGATATTTTCGTTAAGGAAAAATCGTCTCCAAATGATATCAAGAATTTACTCTTAAGCGTTGTTACGATCTTTACGGAACACTCTGTATATAAATGATAGAATATAATGTAAAAAAGAAAAAGGATTACCTCTGATTAAAACGATGTAGTCATTGACCGTGAAGAAGCGGCGTCAGCCAAGTTCTCGCTGAGACAAAGAACACACCGAGAAGAAACACAGCTATTATGGCCGACCAGGCCTTTGTCTCACAATGCCACGTGTATTTGCTGAAAATATTACTTGCTCTCATAGAGATCACTGCAGATGAGCTTAATGCAAAAACCCAGAACGGTCAACAGACCCTGAGCACTAAAAGCTCAACCAAACGATCTCTCTTTTCCTTGCGAACACGAAGACACAAGGATTATTCACATACACTAGGATACTCTTGCTCACTTTCCCGCCAACAAATAATACTGAATTATCTCATGGCCCACTAGACGACTACGCGCTACCGCGATGCCAGCGCCATCAGACGCTTCTGATATCTCACTATTAAATTCTGCGTAACTCAAAAGTATATTCTGAGAATATACGAGAATATACGAAAAATAATATACTGTAAGAGATATTATAAGTATATTCTGAGAATATACGAGAAAATATACAAGAAATAATATACTGTAAGAGATATTATAAGTGTATCTTGAGAATATACGAGAAATAATATACTGTAAGAAATGTTATAGGAATGTTCTCAGTATATTACATATATAAGTATATTCACAGTATCAGTACAGAATATTCGAATGATATCATGTGCTGTTAGGGACAGATATATACGTTTTTTAAAATGCAGTTATAAATATTACTTTATATACAGGGTGTAACAGAGCGCCCGTATCAGCAGTTTTTTGAGGAAAATCGCATTTTCGTGAAAAATGTTTCATGCAAAAGTTGTAGAGCTCTAAGTGGCGCATTATATAATAATATTAGTATGACTTTGAATAGCACCGTCAAGGTCACATAAAAATCAATTTGAATTTTTCAAATGGAACCCCCTATTTTTCATTACATATTCTTATAGCTTATCTCAAGAGCTTTCCAAAACACTATAATAAAGTATTTTTTCATTAAGTACTTTTTGAGTTATTTTATATTTTAATCTGACATATTTTGATATAGGAAATAAAATATCTCGTAAAATATTTAGTTTTCACTAATCTTACCGTAATACTTTTATGTACAGAATAATGAGACAAATCAATTAGTATAAAAAAATAATTGTTTTTAAGAAAATTATGTACAATGTATTTTTTTAAACAATAATTTGTTTTTTTTTTTTTTGCATTAATTGATTTGTCTCATTATTCTGTACATAAAAGTATTACAGTAAGATTATCGAAAACTGAATATTTTACGAAATATTTTATTTTTTATATCAAAATATGTCAGGTTAAAATATAAAATAACTCAAAAAGTATTTAATGAAAAAATACTTTATTATAGTGTTTTGGAAAGCTCTCGAGGTAAGCTACAAGAATATGTAATAAAAATGGGGAGTTCTATTTAAGAAAACATCGACCACATTGACCTCACCTTGAAAAGACCACTTAATGTCAAATCCATATTTTTATCATGTGGCCCCCTCGAAACCATGCAACTTTTGTTTGAAACATTTTTTGATATCTCACTTCGTTTCCGAAAAATATGCCCGCGTCACTATAAATGCCGCACCCTGTATATACAGGGTGTCCCATAATTCGCGGATCACCCGCCATGTGCAGGTAGAGCACATAAAACCGAGAAGAAAAGTCCTTTACCATTTTGCGATTTTCGTAATAATTATTAAGAAATTAATTTAAAAAGATGGGCCAATCCATGCCTTACACAAGCGCGCGGCGAGAAGAGACTTCCTACTCAGGCATTGCTCGGTGCGCGGCGAAGCGGTGGGAGGGGCGCTGTATACGGCTACGTACGAGCGAACGCTAAAGCCACGCATCTCGAACTATTCTTTCTTTCTCTCTCTCTCTCTTTCTTTCTCTTTCTCGCGCGCGCGACATAGGAAGCAGAGTTGGGCAAAAATGTAATCTAATTAACAATCACAAATTTCAATTACAATGTAATTCTTAATGCAATTAATAATTACATTTTATAATCGTTAATTATTGCAAACAATTACATTGTTAATTATTGCAAACAATGTGCAAATAAACCACCTTGCGGTAGATAACACAGTGCATTTTTTTAAAAGTAGTATCCCCAATAGGTCTAATCCACTCTCATATTTTAATGTAAACATTGTTCGAAGTGCCTTCCTCGTTCTCGTAAACAGAGTTCGGCTTTTCGAGTAATATCGCACGTCGCGCGATACGCCATTTCCGGCGTGATGGTATTAAAAGCTGCGAGAATTGCTTCTCGTACTTCAGCTTCTGTACCATCACGCCTGTGTTCGACTAAATTTTTTATGTGACCCCATACAAAATAATCTAAAACATTAAAGTCTGGCGATCGCGCCGGTCATATGATTGGGCCACCTCGACCCATCCATCTGTCCGGATAATGCGCGTTTAAATATTTGCGAACCCGGCGAGCGAAATGCGCAGGAGCACCGTCATGTTGGAAGATAAGTTGATTTCTTACATTAAGAGGAACATCTTCGAGGAGAATGAGTTACTCGTTTTGGAGGAAGTGCTCGTGCCGCGGCTCGTCTCTACGCGGAGCGATTTCCCGACCGTGAGCGACATCCCAATTCGAATGTTATTTTGAGATGTGTTCAACGCGCTAGAGAATCGGGATTTCTTATTCCAAATCGTCGAAACGCTGGTGCACCAATGCATTACGGTGTAAACGACGAAGAAAGAATTTTAAGAGAGTTTGAGGAGTACCCCGGAAATAGCGTGCGCCATGTAGCTCATATGCTCGGTCTATCTCGACAAGTGGTACACCGTACTCTACGCCAAAACGGATTGCACCCGTATCACTATCAACGAGTACAACAACTTTTGGCGAGAGATGCAGAACAGCGCATCTATTTTTTGAAGGTATTCTTATCATTTTCAATTAATATTTTTGTGTTATTAAAAAAAAATATGTTAACAGTCAGCGAAACAGGGTTTCTCGCTCAGTGTCGGCAAAACGATTTTTTCCCCGACCGAATTTTATGGACGGATGAAGCAACTTTCACCCCGAACGGCGTATTTAATAGTCGTAATTATTTATATTGGGCGGAAGACAATCCGCACGCCGTTCGGGAATGCTCGTTCCAATATCGATGGGCGATAAATGTATGGGCAGGAATAACAGCGAACCGAGTCGTAAGTAGTAAATTTTAGTAAATCAAGGAATTTTCTTTCGCAGCTTTAATATATCATTTTCTTTCGTGATTTTCAGATTGGTCCTTATTTCCTACCGCCACATTTAAATGGGGAAATATATCTAAACTTTCTCCAAAACGAGTAACTCATTCTCCTCGAAGATGTTCCTCTTAATGTAAGAAATCAACTTATCTTCCAACATGACGGTGCTCCTGCGCATTTCGCTCGCCGGGTTCGCGAATATTTAAACGCGCATTATCCGGACAGATGGATGGGTCGAGGTGGCCCAATCATTTGGCCGGCACGATCGCCAGACTTTAATGTTTTAGATTATTTTGTATGGGGTCACATAAAAAATTTAGTCAAACACAGGCGTGATGGTACAGAAGCTGAAGTACGAGAAGCAATTCTCGCAGCTTTTAATACCATCACGCCGGAAATGTCGTATCGCGCGACGTGCGATATTACTCAAAGAGCCGAACTCTGTTTACGAGAACGAGGAAGGCACTTCGAACAATTTTTACATTAAAATATGAGAGTGGATTAGACCTATTGGGGATACCACTTTTTAAAAAATGCACTGTGTTATCTACCGCAAGGTGGTTTATTTGCACATTGTTTGCAATAATTAACAATGTAATTGTTTGCAATAATTAACGATTATAAAATGTAATTATTAATTGCATTAAGAATTACATTGTAATTGAAATTTGTGATTGTTAATTAGATTACATTTTTGCCCAACTCTGCTTCCTATGTCGCGCGCGCGAGAAAGAGAAAGAAAGAGAGAGAGAGAGAGAATAGTTCGAGATGCGTGGCTTTAGCGTTCGCTCGTACGTAGCCGTATACAGCGCCCCTCCCACCGCTTCGCCGCGCACCGAGCAATGCCTGAGTAGGAAGTCTCTTCTCGCCGCGCGCTTGTGTAAGGCATGGATTGGCCCATCTTTTTAAATTAATTTCTTAATAATTATTACAAAAATCGCAAAATGGTAAAGGACTTTTCTTCTCGGTTTCATGTGCTCTACCTGCACATGGCGGGTGATCCGCGAATTATGGGACACCCTGTATAATATGACAAAAACACTTGGTAACATAATTAAATAAATAATAAAACAATTTAATTTAAATAATTTAATGCATAAAATACAAAATTTTATTTATATGAATATTAGAATTTTATTTTATATCTTAAATAGACAATAAACGGATGATTTTAACTTTTTCAGACATTTATCTGCCCGGTTTCTAAACAATTAGTCCATTATCTGAATTCCCTATGTTGGGATTGCATCAGAAATTGAACTGATTGAAATAATTACATTTTATATATCCTGTCAGTTGATCTTTGCGAGCTTTATATAATTCTCATGAGTAAAATTCAAATGCGAGATAATGCGCATCGCACGTCGCACAGCAATAAGGTACATGTTCATGGTGTCGCTCGTCGCTCATATTCAGCAACAAATGAGTCACGTAATTTCATATGCCGCTGACTTCGACTGTCGCTCATGTAAATGGCCTAAGCGATAAATTTTTGACGATTAGATTGATTGTGTTGTGTAAAATAAATACTGCAAAATGTCGTATCAAGAAAGGTATCACGAGTGAACCTGTCAACTTGCCGCGATTGTGCACAATAAAAATGAAAAGGAACGACGGCGAAATAGACTAATAGCAGCTGTATGCATCAATGAATGTACAAATTTAAAAAAAAAATATATAAAAAAGAGATTTTGGATTGATCCATTATTCAAAAAACGACGTGAACATGGATTTTACTATGCATCTGTACCGAGACTAACACCAGAGAAGTTCAGGAATTATTATCGTATGACAGCTACGCAATTTGAGGAATTGTTACATTTAGTGGCACCTTCAATCACTAAACAAACCATGATTAGAGAACCATTATCTCCTGCAGAGCGACTATCTATAACATTGAGGTTTGTTTGTCCTTATTTATAATTGCATTACGTTATGAATTCAAAAAATAATCATATTTGATCTAATTATATTTAGATGTTTATCAACTGGTGATTCGATGCATTCAATGTCATATCATTATCTCGCTGGAGTATCAACAATAAGCCACATTATAGGTGAAACATGCGATGCTATATGGAACTCTATTCGTCAGGAAGTGATCCCACCATCAAAAACTACAGAGGAGTAGCTACACCTTGCTAAAGAATTTAAAGAGAGATGGGATTTCAATCATTGCACAGGAGCAATTGATGGCAAACATGTTATTATTGAGGTTATATTACTGATCAATGCTATATTTATTATTATAGTTCACAAGTTTGATGCCTAAATTATTATTCTTTTTCGAGTGTCCACCTAACGCAGGATCATCTTATTATAACTATAAAAATAGTCATAGTATTGTGCTCCTCAGAATCTGTGACGCACAATATATGTTCACGTTCGTCGATGTAGGAGCCTATGGTCGCCGTAGTGACGGTGGTATTTTTAAAGATTCAAAGATGGATCTAAAATTCCATTCAAAGGAAATGAATGTACCTGCACCAGAACCTCTCAGCCCAGGTGGACCACCTTTACCATATGTTCTGGTGGGCGAACGCCTTTCAATTGACGGATTATTTGCTACAGCCTTATCCAGGAAAAGGCGGTTTAAATGACGAGCGAAATATTTATAACTATCGATTGAGTCGAGCCAGAAGAACAATCGAGAATACGTTTGGTATCCTAGTCAGCTAATGGAGAATTTTGAAGCGACCGATCAATTGCAGTATGGAAAAAATAATTTTAATTGTTAAAGCCATTGTATGCCTTTATAATTGAATTCGTCGGAAGGATATTGGTGAAAATGAATATGTTACTTCAACACTATTTGAGGAAGATGATGACGGCTTTGTTCCAGGCTCTTGAAGAGGTTGCATAGATAATAGTGCATTTGTAGACATAACTCAGTGCGGTTCTAATAATAGTTCTTGTCGAGCAATGCAGATTCGAGAAAAATTTTGTAAATATTTTAATAGTGAAGGTGCCATACCATGGCAATTCCATCATTGTTAATTTTTATTATCGTTCACTGATTTAAACTTTATTATAAACATATATAACTTTATTGTAACTTTGTAAAAATATAATAATCAATAAAGCTTAATGTTCTCCTTTAAGTATATCATAAGTTAGATTCATTATATGCTGAATGACATCTAACTGATTCGTTCTATTCATCTGTCTCAACCTGCATCCAATAACTGCTAGAGTGGAATCAATTTCATCGAGTTTGAGTGCTGCCGGTATTTCAAATGAAGTTGGTGGTTGACAGAGCGTATCAGCAATTCTTTCCAGTGCATTGGACTGCTGGCCCGAACTCTTCTTTCTTTTAATTGGCGCACCTGCAATTTATTGGTTGTTTATTATTATTATTATTGTTATTATATATTAATTATTGATCAAATGATAATAATCAAACGCTTTTATTATTCCATAAAGGTCACATATTATTCCTACATTTCTGGTTTCTGCGGAGACCACTTTGGCAAACATTAAAGACAGATATTGATGTAGATCAAGTACCTGATGCTTCTAACTCTGATTGATCGTTGTCATCGCCAATCGTATCACCATTATTTATTGATTCGCCAATATTACTTGAAGAATCATCAACATCAATATTAGATGCTTTTCCCCTAGAAATATAAAAATTAGAAGTCAGAAACAAAACAGTTCGAAAGCGTGCATAATCAAAATATTTAATTTTTACTTTTTGACAAGGCATAAGTCGCGCAGAAATTCCACGGAGTCATAATGGTGCCATTTTTTTGTAGGGAGAGGTCTAGCCGATCCACTAGGGTGATTTTCTGTATGAATTATTCGTTAGTAGGCGCCATGTAAATTTTTAAATTTCTTTTTTGCTTCTTCCCCGCTAAGTTTACCTGTAAGAGAAATTTTTCTTTAAGTATTTCAGTCGCGAATGGACGTTTTATTTTACCTCCCAATACTTCAGACACTTCATCCCACAGTTTTTTTGTCAATCGTTGGCATCGTTGCTCTAGTGCAGTGCTCGGAGATAGTTGCCCTTTTCGGGCCGATTCCGTGGCTCACGCCTATTGCCCCCCACTCACCGCTCGTGCGTTAGCGACGAGTCGCCAGATACGCGTAACTAAGAAGCGCGACGCTTTGTCTCAGGAGCGTCCGTATATAAGAATGTCCAAATATAATAATAAGACAATACTTTTCTAAATGCACGGCGAAAATTCTCAAAATTAAAAGTTTTTCTTCAATATTTTATATTTCATTGATATAAAATATTGAAGAAAAACTTTTATTTATAGAAAAGTATTGTCTTATTATTATATTTGGGCATTCTTATATACGGACGCTCCTGAGACAAAACGTCGCGCTCCTTAGTTACGCGTATCTGGCGACTCGTCGCTAACGCACGAGCGGTGAGTGGGGGGCAATAGGCGTGAGCCATGGAATCGGCCCGAAAAGGGCAACTATCTCCGAGCACTGCTCTAGTGGAATAGTAAAATCCCAGAGAGGTCTTCCTTCCTGAACGGATAAAATTAAGAGTTCCTCGTCGTTGTAATTCAACGTAGACTTCATGGCTCTTCGATTATCTCTTTTATTGAGAGATCTACTTTCATATTCCCGCTGTTTGTTTATTGCCGAAAGCATTTTAATAGTTCCTAAAATCAATTTCATTAAAAAATGCAAATTTATTACTGCAACTTTCAGGATTTCAATCAGTTTCTATTTACCTGGAATGTTTTCACGAACCGGCAGGACGACTTCTTCGTTGTCGACAAGGCTTCGTCGAATAATGCGGTTATCATCTACAAATAATAGTATAAATTTTAATAAATACATATACGTAAATACATATATATATTATACCTGTTACTGGATAGAAGTAAAAATTTTCATCAATGAACAACCGAGTGTATGCTTCCACACAACCATGAGTCGGAATGCTCTTTTCATCAATAATTACTTCACATATTCCACAAGTATGTACGACAGCTATCTGAAAATTTCATGAAATTACCGCAATTTTAACAATTTTTATTCTGCTGTATATGTGATCATAGTTAACTTCAAAATTATAAAAACTGGATCATTCATTCGACTAATTGTTTATTTGATTTTTTAATCTCGGTATTTTAATCTAATAAATATAAGAAACCTTATTTATTTATTTATTTATTGTACTTACATCTTGCAGTTCCATGTTTAAACTCATTTTCACATTTATTGCGTGAGAGCGACGTCGCTAAAAATTGGGTTCAATTCAACTTTTTAGCGGCGTCGCTTGGCGACAAAATGGGGGAGAATTTGGTCACGTGATCACTCATCGCTGCGACAAGCGACACCATGAAATTGTACCTATAAACAAACGAAGTAGTGGCAGAATACTATTTTTCTGTTATATATTAATTTTATTACGGTTATGTTCTTAACGTATCAATAAAATAATATAATATTAACAATTTTAAATTATATAAATATTATATTACATGTGTGAGTACGACTATTTTAACATATATTATATAACAACAGTAAACAGATGATATATAACATGTTTTATAATAAATAACAGCTGTTATTTAAATTTTTTATTCTAATATTATATAGCTGTTATGTGTTTGTTGGATTTTTATTGCGCAGGCGTGAAATACTTTTGCACATGCACACAATTTCTTGACATCCCGCAACATGCATAAAATAATTATTTATTTTTTTCTTAATAAATACTCTAGATAATTAGTTTCTAAAGGTGGAGCAAATTCAAACAAAAATGGCGCAATTTTCTGTACCTTGAGAATCTACAAACTTTAATGATTTTTCCTTATATTGACGTTTACATTCTTATTAACTTTATCATTTGCTTATAAAAAAAGTAAAATGGAGCAAATTTTGAAAAATGCATATTATGAAAGAGCAAATTAATTTAATTTGTTTCATGTGTCGTAAGTTTAATTACTGTGTAGATTGCTGGCTGGGAGCTTGGAGGTAGAAAGTCCATTTTGTTGTAAAACTTGTGTTAACCTGTTTATATTCACGTATTTCCTACTATTAAAACGATACTCCTGAACGTTGTTAAGTGAGATACGATCATAAGCATGAATATGGAAGGTATCATCCGCGGGCAAGTCGAGTTGCTAAACCGCATCGGCCGCGTCGTTGAAAATCTGCGAAAAATTGGCGCCGCGAATATAACCGCGGAGGCTATTGATACCCGCATTCAACGGATTGCACAGTATCAGGAAAAGTTCAAGAGGCAGCATGACGAACTTTGTTCGCGGTTCTGGGAAGCCTTGCAAGAATCAGACTATGGTAAACTGGATTTCGCCGGGCCAATGGAGGAGACATTCCTACGTCAGAAAACTCAATTGCTAACGATGAAGAGTTCTCTAACTTCGCGGAATGAAACGAGAGATATCTTGGCAGCCACGGGATCATCGCCATCTCATTCATGTACACACTTCCTCACATTCAATTGCCGCAATTCTCGGGCAGGTATGAGGATTGGCTGCCTTTCTGACATCTTCTTCAGTTCGTTATTAGAAAAGAGACCTCCATCACGGAAGACGAGAAATTGCATTATTTGAAGGTGAGTCTAAAGGGAAAAACTGAAACGTTCGTTCGTAATCTTTTCACCAGAGGCGAGATGGCATCATGTTCCTGGACAGGATAACTCTGCTGACTGCGCTTCTCGAGGCCTATCTCCTGGCGACTTGGTAGACAATTACCTCTAATGGAGGGGACCGACTGCCGCACAGTGGGAGAAAATGAAATTTCGCTGTCAAAAATCTGCCAAATCTGTAAAAATAAACGAATCCCTTTGAAATTTGCAGATTATACTAAATAAAGATTGAATATTTGAATTATGGATTAATAAATTATGTATCATATATATTATATGTTATTTAATTTGAGGGGCAAAAATGTGGTACCAAATTTTGAAATTAATTAAAGATGTGTAAATTTGTACGTTAATGTAATATTAAAAATTAACTCTACATAAAATTATAAGTATTATTTTTTAAACATTTTTTAATTTTTTTATTTTCCTGGTATAATTTATAATTTTAAACATATGTTTTTTCTCCATTCATAAAATTTACTCACCATAAATACTATTCTTTAATAATTGTTTTGCTTCTTGCGTTAATTCTTTCAATTTTTTATCTTTTTTTAATCTTATTGCGCTAATAAGTGGATCCGAAGAAATCAGCAGAAAATGCAATGTATCTTCATTATTAGCTACACGAGAACAAAATCGGCTATTGTGTGCTCGTGCGTTTTTAAAAATTTTGTTACTAGCTTCTTGAGCTTTCTCAGACAAATGACCAATGGGTATAGAAAGTTCTTCCATTATTTTTCTGCCATGTATTAGTACTTTGTGTACTGCAGGAGGCATTTTGTACCAGCTATAATGCTGCACATATAGTTTTGCAGTTTCGATAGCCTATTTTTCAAACTTATCTAAGTCAACTTCCAAGCCACATGAAAGGATCTGCAGTATAGTACCGAATTTTGTAATTAAATTAACATCAATTTCGAGTATTTCAGCTACTTTCTTCGGCTCTTCAAAGAATCGTCTTGCTGTGTTGCCATCGTTTGTAGTTCCGTATCCTTGTCTTACGAAATCTACACTAATAGATAAGTGCGATTTTAATTCACGTTGAATTTTCTTCTTCTTATTTTGTTTTAGTATTTTGTTCTGTCCAAAAGCATAACTCTTTTTAAAATCCGTATTATACGCAATGTGTAGAATGCACTCCATGAATCTTATCCAACAATGCAATGTGGATAAACCAAATTTATAATTTTCTTCATTCTCCTTTAGAGACATTACAAGATTTAAATTATTCATTTGATTGGGTTTAGCACCACAAATATTACAAGATGCAGACGATTTTTGATCTGTAAGTACATTACAAACTTTTCCGTCAATCATTGTACATTTACTATTATGCGTAACTGTGAATGATATCTCATTTTTTGTTATTACAGTTGGAACTAATTTGCGAATTTCCTCCGTATAAAAATTATATTCCTGTAAGATTATCGAAGATGTTTCCTTAATAAATTCAAATTTTATGGGCCGACAATATCGTATGGATGATGGGCGCTCATTTATCCATAAAATATCATCTTCCGAAATTATTTTCAGTGGCACAAATGAAATTATAAAGACTGCTCTATCCGACTTATCTTCACCTTCTTCAATATGTTCGACTTCTGTTTCGGATAATTCATCTAGTGAGTTTGAAATATAATTTTGATTACTGCGAGATTGATTATTCACATCCATACTCCATCTTTGCTTAATCGTTTGTTGCCCAGAAGCTCCATCCATGCCCCACTTGCCATGTAAAATTAGCTTTTTTCCATTAAGATTATTTAATCGCGAATATTCTAACAAAGATATAATTCTGTAGACAGTATGGTCGAGTAGGGATTGTAAATGCACACTTGCACCACGTTCCGTTACTGTAATATTATCAGGATAGCAATCTTTCTTCAGACATCTCAATTTTTCATATGGAGGATAGTTTTTGTCCTTGAATAAAAGTAAATTGTATGAACGAAAATTTTCATATTTTGCCTTTGACATCCCCAAATCCATGTACATTGCTAGGACTGTATTTAAAAAGTTACGGTCTTCGTCAATTGTACGTTTCTCCCTGAGTTCATCGATTTTAGGCAAAACTGCCTTGGCTAATGTTTCTTGATTATAATTGCATCTAAGTTCTTGTACACGTCTTCTTTTTGATCTAGTAGAACAATTTTCATAACTTAACTTTGGCCGGCCTCGACGTGTAGGATCTTGAGTTGGAAGTAATGAATCGGAAGAACAAGTAGGAGTCACAGAATTGAATTTAATTTTGAATATTTGTTTCATAAAATAAGTATATTTCTTTCTAAACGTTCGCTGCAATCTATTTGAATTATTCCAGCATCTAGTAAATACTGGTAAAAATAAAGTATTTAATTTTTGTTTTCTTTGTGCCAACTGGTTTTCAGTGAAATTAAATTTATCTTTTAGTTTATTCATAAGAATATTTATCTTGCATTTTTATTTGTGCGGATCACTCCATAGCCAAACACACAACTCTTCTTGACTTATTTCAAAGACATCCATATTTTAATATTTTCTTAATAAAACGAACTATATAATTGTTATTTAATATAATTATATATCTAACGAGCTAACTATATAACCTATATAACTGCAGTAATTTTTCGATTACGCAATCCCGTTCAACGCCGTTTTGTTTCAACGCTGTTTTGTTTCAACGAGAATTTCTGCCACCTAGCGGCAGAATTAATTAATACAATACTTTTAAAAAATTTAAAAGATATCCTTTAATGCACGCGCCCGGTCAATCGCGACCGTGCACGGCTGATCCGGGCGCGCTCATCGAGTCATTGCCATGATTATATCATTCGTAACTTTCACATCTGCAAATATCTGCAAACGGGATTTTTACTAACTCTTAGGGAAGATCTTACAGAAAAGTTTTATCAAAAACAGAACCTGTCTATTGCTGTCTATCATTATAAAAAATGTGTTGAAAATATGACCATTTTTCATATATGAATCTTCAAATCAGCTACGCATTCACGAACTGTTTAAAAAGCAGACATGTAAGTTGTTGGTTTGCTTCTTTTTTTGTGGATTCTACACATAAATATGCAATAAATTCAATTTATTTATAAAATAATTCCCAATTAATTAATTTTTAAAAATAATTAGAACTTTATCATAATGTACACACACAAAAAATAATAAAAATATACGATTTTTTTATATACAGAATTTTATTGAAATTTTCAAATACTTAATATGTTTAATGGTTATCAAATATTTTAGGATGTTATACAACAGGTTTCGTTCATTATTATGTAAAATAAAAATATTGTTAAAAACCTATTTTTGGCCGCAATTTCCCGATTTCTCCCACTGTGTGCCGGCCCTTGGACCGCTGCTCCGGCGCTAGCGATACTTCCAGACCGGAGCAGCGTACGAGCTCCTTCGTAGTATTATCGCAGCGTAGCGATAACAAACCGTCTATGCTAATCAGGTATTTCTCTGTTCACATTTTATTGCGCATCACAGCGCGTGGTGCCGCTGACGGTGATTTCAATTGTTACAGCAGTGGTGGACCGGGACTATCAATCTATCAGTCGATGAAGTGAATGAAGCGCTAGATGTCTGAGTCCGTATCGTTCAAACCTGGGAATATTCGAGCGAGCTTGTTGCAATGGCGAAGAATCAAGCCTTACCAAAACGGAGTCCATTTCTTTGCCTGAATCCATTCCGAGATCAGAGGCAATTCTTCGTGTCGGCGACAGGATCAAGTACGCGCTCCTCGCATATGACGAGAAGCATCCCGTTATACCTTCGCGGGAATCATACCTGACGACCTTGTGGATCGAAGCGTGTTACGCGAACGCTGAATGAAGGCGTTCAGCTCACCCTCGGATTGATGCGACAACGCTTCTGGATACCACGGGGACAAGCAACCGTCAAGCAGATCACCCACCGGTCCTGCACTGTCAGCGATGGTGGGCGGCTTCAACACAACAACCGATGAGCGACCTTCCTCGCTTTCAAGTGACGTCCTCGAGAGCGTTCCTTCACATGGGCCTGGACTACGCGGGACCGATTATGCTAAGAACCACGAAAGGGCGAGGCCACAAAAGCTGCTAAGTCTTTATTGCCGTCTTTATGTGTCTAAATAGCAAAGCCGTGCACTTAGAGGTCGTTTCAGATTACACAGCCGACGCCTTCCTGGCCGCATTGAGGCGGTTTATCTCCCGCCGAGGTATGTGCCAAACCTAATCTAACCTAACCTAACCATTTACAGCGATTGCGATACTAATTTCATTGATGAAGATAAAGAACAACGGACACTCTTTGCCGCCACTAATCAGAAGGCACGCCACATCGCTGATAAACTCGTGCGCGAGCACATCAAGTGGCGTTTCAACCCTCCGGCGGCGCTCCATTTTGGCTGGCTATGGGAAGCAGCTATTAAATCGACCAAAACTCAACTTTGACGAGTGCTAGGCGATGTCACCTTCACCTTCGAGGAGATGTCTACGCTTCTCCCTCAAATCGAAGCGTGTCTGAATTCGAGACCGTTACAAGCTTTGTCCGAAAACCCAGATGACATGACCGACCTGACGTCTGGTCATTTCCTGATCGGGACTGCATTCAATGCGATACCCGAACCATCACTACTTGAGAGGTCGAGCAATCGCTTAACTCGCTGGCAGTTGCTGCAACGACTGCGAAATCACTTCTGGGAACGCTGGTCTGCGGAATATCTTCATACGATGAACCACCAACCCAAGTGATGGAAAAGCGACTTCACCATCAATGTAGGACGCCTTTGCATTTTTAGGAAGGAAGCGTCTCTCCCAATCAAGTGGCCTCTGGCAAGGATCGATCGCATCCATTGCGAAGAGGATGGCCTCGTTTGAGTAGTGACTATATGGACGGTGACATCAGAATTCACAAGACCAGTAAACTGACTCAACTTCCTTCCCGACTCAGACGAGTACGAGCATTCAACCAAGGATAGCGCTCTGAATGAGTTAATCGCGCTCTAATGTATTCTACAACTTATCGCGTTTCTATTTTTTTTCAAACCTACGCGTATTTAGATTTAGAATGTATCTTAATACTCATGCGAGAATCTTAACAATAGTCGATCACTATGATCTCACAATTATATCCGTTTACCAATCGAAAACATAGTTAACCGTGGACATCGTCCACGGCAATTCGCGCCGAATGAGGCAGGCGGGATGTTCGAATTGAAGCGAATACAGACAAAAAATTAGAACACCTATCCTTAAGTTCATTGACACACATTCACGTGTCCGTCGGATGGCTTGCAAACCACAACATGGGTGATCGCCGAACGGTTGCGATGATAAATAAAATAAATGAGTAAGTGCCCTTGACGACGCTCCACAAGATGCAGTCGTGATCTTTCTCTCAAAGCGTTTAGAGTCTTTCTCTCGCACTCAACGTTTTTTCGCCTATCCGACGCTCGCGGTAGTGCCGATTGCGATTACGTTTTTTTCATTCGAGATCGAAGTCGCTTGCTTCAATTTTCTACAATAAAGGAGTCGCTCGATGCATATCTTTTCGCGTTTGATAATCCGCGCGTTATTTCTCGTACGAGAAAGCTTTGCTTGTATTATATTGATTAAATATAATTTCTTGTTATTATTAAGTGAGTACTTTTTTATTGTGTTCAGCTATGTGTGTGTGTTCTCCGTTCGAATGTATCGCGGCCGCTACGAATATTCTATTTTGTTTCAATTGTGATATAATTGTATTTGACAAAAACCATTTTTCGTGATTGTGTCTATCATTTACAATAGTTAAAATATCAATATAATTTGATTGTAATAAAACATATGCGCATAAATTATCGCGCTGGCTCTTGATTGCCTTTTCCCACCTTCGTATGATATATTCATAAGAGCCTATATTAATTTATTTTGATCATATGAATAGTGTTTAATTACTTAATATGTTGATTTTTTAATTATTTGCAATAAAGGATTTATTTACTTCCCTTTCTTTTCTCGTTTATTTGCCGATATTGCAAAGAATTCTTTTCATTTCCATTCTCAATCCTCAACCTCTCTCAAAAGGACACCTTTTCCAAAACGCTTCTCCTCTTCCCCCTCCTTCCTTCCTCCAGCACTTGCAGCCCACGCATTTCGTCCAATCATTTCACCTCCCCATCCATTCTTTCATTGCCCCAATGAATGCACACCACAATCCCAATTCCGAGGCGTGGCTTTCTGTCCTTCAGATTCTCCTTCTTCATCTCATCAATCTCCCACCTTCTCAGTCCCTAATTTAGACTTTCAATCTCCTATTTTTAAATTTCTTAATTATATATCAAATCTCGTTAAACAGTACTCCTCTTTTTTCAAAGCTTTTGATCTATATGATGACATCTATTCCCTTCTCCAGTCTGCATACAATGTAGACTGCGATCCCAATAATTCCTATGCCGAATACATCTTGTTCCCCCATAATTCTTCTTTCAATATCTCCCCCTTTAAGATCCTTCAATGGAACTGCCACTCCATTACGAATAAAATCGATCTCCTCCGTACTACTGTTCAAGAATTTGACATTATAGCTTTATCCGAAACCTGGCATAATTCTTCTCACTTCTTTTCTTTAAATAACTTCACAATCATCAGAAAAAACACACTTACTCGTAATTCTGGAGGTCTCGCCTTTGCCATAAGGAACACCATCTTTTACAAACTTCCAGATCGCAATTTCTCTATTCCAGGTCGTCTTGATTCCCAAACTGTCATTATTCGATTTGATAAAAACTCATTATTAATTGTTTCCATAGATATCCTTGCGGTTCACTCTCAACTAACGACTGGGGTTCTCTGTTTCAATTCTACAGGATGTTCCCGGGTTTAATGGCCAAACTTGAAATATGAATTTAGGATCTTAAAACAAGAAAAAATTTTCCTCTGGAAGTATGTTCGCAAACGCTTTGTTCAAGAGATATTGACTTCTGAAGTTATGAACTATAGGAACGAATAATTTCGATATGTTTCTTTTTATTTTTGTTTTGAAGATCGAAGGTCATTGACAGGCTTGTGTTTGCACTGTAAACAAAGCTTTGCGTTAGCATTTTCGTCACAAAACCCATATAAATATACTATATCGGCATATTCACTAATCGAATACGTATGAGGCATGATTGTACTAGTTTATTCCACGAAAGCATTCAACAAACTAACAATTATTTGGTACGAATGTACGGAGCTTTGCTTACAGTGCAAACACAAGCCTGTCAATGACCTTCGATCTTCAAAACAAAAATAAAAAGAAACATTTCGAAATTATTCGTTCCTATAGTTCATAACTTCAGAAGTCAATATTTCTTGAACGAAGCGTTTGCGAGCATACTCCCAGAAGAAAATTTTTTCTTGTTTTAAGATCCTAAATTCATATTTCAAGTTTGGCCATTTAACCCGAGAACATCCTGTATAACCCCTTTCCTATCTCTATCATCCTAGAGATTTCAACCCCCATCCCACTGATTGAGATGTGAAAGCTCTTACTACACTGGAACCAACTTGTTAAACTCTGCTCTCTCACACTCCTTCATACACCTAAACGACGGCTTTGCTACCTTGATCTACCATCCTAATCATCTCCAATCCGCTGTCGACCTATCCTTCGCTTCCTCCTCCATCTTTCATTGTTACTCCTGGGAAGTTCTTCCAGACTCCATGAACAGCGATCACCTATCTATTTCCATCAGCATCAACCTCTTAATTAAAAAACGATCCTTCTTCTCTCATAAGCTCAAACTAAAAAAGTCTGATAAAAAACAATTTATCTCTAATCTCATCCCTAATATCACCTTTTCACTCTAGCTTTCCCTCACTTCAAGATTCAATTAACTTATCTTCTCTCAGCTTCGTCCAAAAATATGATCACCAATCATATCCTAGACCAAATTCTTAATCATGATTCCAAATCTTCTCCTACCCATCGTTCCAAAAACTCTCCTTCCAAACATTCTTCTCTCTCTGTTCCTTGGTGGAATAACAACTGCGAAGAAGCCGTCGCTGGTAGGAAGAAATCTCTTACCTTATACAAACGGAACCCTTCCTTTCAAAATTACAACGAACTTAAGCGCCAAAAAGCCATCACCAAACATACTCTTAAGTCGACTAAAAGAAATGGCTGGAAATCCTTCTGTCTATCTATTAACAACCAAACTTCCATCTCCTTCATCTGGATCATGATTAAACGTTTCAAAAGAAGACACCTTGGGCTTTCTTTGCTCCCTTCGAAATCCAACTACAAAATCTCAGATAACATCAAAAACTTTATTGCTTCCCTATGCCCTCCCTCTTCCTTACACAAACTATTCTCTTCCATTCCCGATTTCCCCACTAACTACTCATGTAAACTCTTTGACAAACCCTTTAATTCTTCTGAGCTTGAATCCAGTTGTCTGAAAACTCGCTCTTCCCCAGGCTTGGGCAGAATTGGCTATGACTTCTTAACCATACTTCCAGACTTTTATTTCTCTCCTCGATATTTTTAATGGTCTACTAGAAGGAGGATCCTTCCCCAAAACTTGGCATCACTCTCTAGTATTTCTAATCCCATACTCCAGAAAAATTTTGTCCTATATCCCTCATCTCTTGCTACCTTAAACTTATGGAAAAGCTAATTCTCTCTAGGTTAGACTGATGGATGGAAAAAAACTATCTCCTCCCTAAATGTTAATTCGGGTTCAGGAATGCCAAATCTTGCCAGGACAACATTGGCATTTTCACCTCCGAAATCTACAATGGATTTATTTCTCGACACCTCACTGCATGTGTTTTCCTCGACATAGTTGGAGCCTTTGATCATCCCCAATATCAAGCGACGCGGTAGCGTCGCGACGCCAAGTATATAAAAAATTCTTTCCGGCTTGTCGACAGTTTTGCCTATATACAGTGGCCGCGGCCAAGTAGCTTATCCGGAGTTTTACGTCTAATAAATTTTCGATTAAAATTCCTCAGGAACTAAAGCCGTAATAAAAAATCTAACAGCACTTTTCTTACACAATGTGGATGCAAGCTTTCAATTGCGACCAGTTTGAATAAGATTGGTGCAGTCAATCCGAGGAATGATAATCGTATACCAGAAATGTGACATTTTCATCTTTCTCCAGGATAAAGATAATCAGACTCACGTACGCACACCCGCAAAGCGAATTTGTTCCTCAAGGCGCGTTTGCAGCGCTCATGTACGATTATTCGCTTGAGTATGCAAATACACTTTGAGAGATAATCTTGTGTATGTACATGCATATGTATAAAATAATAATGTAAGCTTATAAGAGTATATATCGCGCGGATAAGATAAAAAATGTTAAGGCTATAAGAGTATATATCGTGGATTAATACAATGAAGAGACGAAAAGTGATAAGAATATCGTGGAATAGTGCAACAAAGAAGAGAAGTAATAAAGTGAAAAGAAATAATTAACGCGGAATATTGCAAGAAAAAAAAATAATTTCTTTTAATCGATGCCATATTGAGCAAAAAGTTAGGTTACATTACTTATTTGGTGAAACTGAGCGAATGCTTATACTGGAGTGAATCATTATCAATTAACATATTTGTAATAAATATATTGTTGTTGGAAAATGATTATGGAAGAATCGAAGGAATATTTGGAGATTTTGGCTGGCCATGTTTTAAGCTGGTAATTATATATGCAAACGCGCATTCATGTATATAATGTTTATTTGTATTTTATATATAAATGTAATTAATGCATGATTAATATTTTTAGGTTAACTTACAAATGTCTGAGCAACGAATTTATGCTAATGTAGCAAAATAAATCTTGTGAGAATTCTATAACAATATCTACTATAAAAACAACAGCATTAAATATACATTTTCTTTAATTGGCTTCATGTAGAATAATGAAATAATAAAATCATATCGAAGCACTTTTATAATGTCCATAAACATTTTGCGGATCTGGAATTACTCGCAACTTTTAGTTCTGAAAATGTGAATGTTTATTTATATTTTATATATAAATATAATTAATGCGTAATTAATATTTTTAAGTCACTTACAAATGGCTAAGCAATGAGTTGTATGTCTATGTTAATATAACAAAACCAATCTTGGAATTTTATCAAAAATATTATATATACAGTTGAATTGAAAGCATCAGAGTTAGAGCCTGAAATAGAAATGTTTAGCATTAGCCAAAAAAGAGAAATAAGGTAATAATTTTGTTTATAAATTATATAATAAAAGTTATTTATTTTATTGGATTAAATACTTTATAGGAAAATACTTATTGTTAGTCTATTTAACTGTTATTGACATAATGGTTCAACTTATTTTTTATAGCAATGAGAAACATGGAAATTGATGGTTTAATTGAATGGAGTTGCTTTTTGCAATATAATGTTATCGGAGGGCATTAAAATATCTGTCATTGACAAAAAGTAGTTCAAATTTGAATCAAAATAAGGAGGAAGAATCGGTTTGTGATGCTGAATTAAAATTACAGTGACATACAAAAACTTGGCGTGCCCGATATGAAATAAAAATTTGGAAAAATTATCAGAAATCATTATCAATATATTAATAAAAATGTGTGACTTATAATGCACCCCGGGTACGTCAAGTTTTTGTATGTCACTGTAATATTAATCCTTTTCATTCCGAGCCTTTGTTAAAACTTATGATTAATTTTAAAACAAGTCGATGGCATGGGGCACTTCTAAATTCGAAATTGGTGATCGATGTGATCGACATTATTGCAGTAAGACAGGGGCGGATGGTAACTTTTTGGGGCCTGATGCTAATACTATTTCAGGGGCACTTTTTCCGAGCAGAATAGAAAATTACAATGACATCAAAAAATTACTATAAAAACTAACATTTCTATCATAATTTATCGTTTTCTCGTTATTTTGACATCATTATAATTTTCTGTTCTAGATAACAGTTTATGATAACATTTAAACATTAATAAATATACAATCCGAATAAAATACATATTTTAAATGTTTAATGTTTAAATGTTATCATAAACTGTTATCTAGAACAGAAAATTATAATGATGTCAAAATAACGAGAAAACGATAAATTATGATAGAAATATTAGTTTTTATAGTAATTTTTGATGTTATTGTAATTTTCTATTCTGCTCGGAAAAAGTGCCCTTGAAATAGTATTAGCATCAGGCCCCGAAAAGTTACCATCCGCCCCTGATTGTTATATTATTGTTATATTTAAGTTAATTTTCCTTTATTCTTTAATTTAAAAATTTATAAAAAAGTACAAGATGTTCGTAATTTTCTTATTTAAATAAATAAAAATTGTTTGTAATTTTCTTATTTCATTTCTTTTTAAATTATTATGCTTCCCATAACAATTTTTATTGGTTCCGCCATGTTTTTCCAAACTTCGTTTTGACCAATAAAGGTGGAAGCACATAAAATTGCAGGAGCCATGGGCAGAATGCAGAAGCCATAGCGCATGCGCTATACGGTATTTCACGGCAGAATGTAGATATCATAGCGCATGCGTTATGCCTTTTGCATTCTGCCCATGGCTTCTGGATTTCCAATCTACATAAAAATACATAATGCATAGCCACATATAACTCATTGTAGCCGGTCCTTCTAAAAGAGAATCGCGTTTTCAAAAAGAAAATAATTAAGAACAAAGAACGAATTTATATTGATTAACATGTAAGTATTCTCACTATTTAATTATCAATGTAATGAAAATACCATCTGACAATGACCATATATAATTATTCGTGTGTATTGTCTCAGTTTCGTAAACATAGTATTGTTGTGACTCTAGCCGCTAAGGAAGAGGTCTTTTGGGATTTATACGTCCAAAGGATTAGGGTCCACGCTCGAAATAAGACACTCCCGAACGTTAGGTATAAATTGATATATTTCACAGATTCTTGTAC
Source organism: Formica aquilonia x Formica polyctena (assembly GCA_907163055.1). Lineage (NCBI taxonomy): Eukaryota > Metazoa > Arthropoda > Insecta > Hymenoptera > Formicidae > Formica > Formica aquilonia x Formica polyctena. The sequence goes on from CAJQTV010000256.1 coordinate 89,566, forward strand.
ACTATCACTTAGTCGCGATTATAATAGTCGGGCGCGATACGTACGGTACTTCGATATTATTGATATATGCGAGCGAGTAGCGAGCGATGTTAATGAGCTATATTACTGAGCTAGCGTCGGTGCATCTCGCGCTCAATATATTGTTGCGTCCCTGCGGGTCGTCTAAGGCGGTTATTCATGAATCTGCTGTATTCGATTCCGGGAGAACGTTGCTAAGCGTTGTTGTTAAACAACGGCGGACATCTTGGGAGAGATGGGCCATCTACAGTCGCGCGACGGATGCGATTCCGGGCGGACGTATCGGAGTTTACGATTATTATTATTGTTCTGTGTTCTTTGTGTAATAGTGTTCTGTGTTGCTATATTAAAGTTCCTTTTATTCTTTCTAAAGAGTGTCAATCATTTACTCGCGGTACGCGGGTGCCGGTTGTGTCACGCGCGTTCGAGATATATATCGATTCCGATCCGCGGACGCAACATTTTGGGGGCTCGTCCGGGATACGACGGAGTGGACGATTTTCTGGAGACGATTTTCTGGAGAATTGTGTGTTTCTTTTCGTCTATAAAAAAATGGAACAGGAAAATTCGCCGACGGCATGAGTTTCGACGAGAAAGAGGAGTCGATTGACTTCAACGGCGGCTACGACATCGGGACCATCATTGGAAGCGATTACACTTCAGTCAGCGATGCGAGAGATTCGTGAGCTACGCGAGGAGCAGCTGCAGCAGCGAGCCGATTTTGAGACGCAATTGCGCCAACACGATGAGCAGCGAGCTGTATTTGAAGCACAACTGCGCCAACGCGACAGGCGTTACGGGGAATGGAACAGAGGATTCGTCTGCTGGATAATAACAACCAGCTAAGTCGCCCCAACAGAAATTTTATGCCTAATATTGCGCCTAATTTCGAAAGAGACGCGCGTGATTCAATTAATATTAACACAGAATTAGGCTTTAAATTGAAGCCGGACATTTTTGACGGGACTGTTCCGCTAAGAGAGTTCTTCTCACAGTTTGAGTTAATTGCGCGAGCAAATAGGTGGAGTGACGCTGCGAAAAGCATCGCTCTCATTTCATGTCTTAGAGGAAAGGCGCGTGCGATATTGGAGTGTGTCGTTAATATTGAAAATCTCGATTACGCAGAATTAAAGTCTAAATTAGAGTTGCGCTTTGGGGAAGGATTGTTATCTCAGTCTTATTATTCCCAATTTACGAACAGAAAACAAAAGTTGGGGGAAGATGAGGCTACCTTGGGCTCTGATATTGAACGGCTTTCGCAGTTAGCGTATCCCGAATGTACGCACGAAGTTCGTGATAAAATTGCTTGCGCGCGATTTGTTACCGCTTTGTCTAATGGATTTGTGAGAGGGACTCTGCAGTTGGAAGGAATCACTTCCTTGAAAATGGCCATACAAAGAGCCATGGCGGTGAAAGTTATACAGGAAAGTAATTTTGAAAGACGGAATAATAATTTCAACTTTGGCAATAATAATAACAACAAAAATAATTCCGCTAAAGGAAGGAGGTTCAACAATTTTGATTTCAGGAATAAGAACAATTTTAACAAATTTGACGGTAAAAGGAATTTTGGAAATTCTAGCAATAAAGCAAAAGAGAGGAAACAGGAACAAAATAAAAATTTTTACAAGAGTTCTAACTCTAGTAATAATAAAATGTTTGTGAAAGAATGTTGGCAATGTGGAGGCTCAGGTCATTTTCGAGCGGAGTGTCCGTTTTTAAAGAAAGGGGGAAACTGAATTTTGTTTGGGGCAGGTTCGACGCGAGAACGTGAAGCCCCAATAGAATTACAGAGTTATTGTTGTAATTGTAAAAATGTTAGTAATAATACTGGCACTAATAATAAGAAATTATTTAATTTCAAAGGATTTATCGATGAACAGTTATGTAATTTTAAAATTGATACGGGTTCGGATGTGTCTCTTATCAGGAGTAATTTTGTTAGAATGCCTAGGCGGCGGATTCCTCTTGATAATTCTTTTCATTTGAAATATCCCACAGGGGAAGAAGTTCCCGTAAAATTTAGGGTAATCGTGATAATTAGCTTGGGAAAATGTTCTGTAGAATTTCCAGTTTTTGTCGCTGATATAGCTGAGGATTGTTTATTGGGGAATGATTTTCTGTCCATTGTTAATTTGGAAAATATTTTTGAGCCAATCTTCGGCGATTCTAATGTGGGGGAAAAGGAAAAGTTTTTTTGCTCACGCATTGAAAATTGTGTAGATGAGGTTCCTCCATTTTTGAAAGAACTCTTTCAGAAGGAATCTCAAGATTTTTCAAGTAAACAGAAGGATATCTTTGCTCGATTTTTGGTAGATTTTCAGGATATATTTTCGGAGGAAATAGTAGCTGGGAATTGTGATGGGGTGGCGCATGAAATTAATGTGAATAATTCTAATCCAATTAAGCAGGCTCCCCGACGAATTCCGTTGCAAATGCGGGAAGAGGTCGATACAATTATTGAGGATATGAGGCGTCAAGGTGTAATTGAGGAATCGCAAAGTCTGTGGGCGTCTCCTGCGGTTTTGGTAAAAAAGAAGGATGGGACGATTAGATTCTGTGTTGATTACAGAAAATTAAACGCCGTGACGAAAAAAGATTCCTATCCAATGCCTCGGATTGATGATATACTTGACCAGTTATCCGGAAACTCTTGGTTTTCTTCGTTATATTTGAAGAGCGGATATTGGCAAGTGAAGATTCGTTCAGAAGATAAGGAAAAGACGGCATTTTCAATTGGAAATGGCTTGTGGCAGTTTACATGTATGCTATTTGGACTCTGCAATGCTCCTGCCACTTTCGAGCGATTGATGGAAAAGGTTTTGAAAAAATTATCCAAGATTTGTCTAGTGTATTTAGATGATGTAATTATCTTCGGTAAAAGTTTCGAGGAGATGTTGGATCATTTGAAGCAAGTCTTCTTGCGATTACGCTCTGCCAATTTGAAGTTGAATCCGAGGAAGTGTTCTTTTTTCAAAAGGGAAATTAAATATCTCGGTCATGTTGTTTCTGAGGGAGGAGTTACAAGGGATCCTGAGAAAATTTCTGCTGTTAGGAATTGGCCGGTGCCTTGGACCAAGAAGCAGGTGCGTAGTTTCTTGGGTTTTTGTTCTTATTATAGAAAATTTGTGAAAGGATTTTCTTTAATAGCTAAGCCATTATTTTCTTTGACCGAGAATTTAGCAAAGTTTGTGTGGACGGAACAATGCAAATCAGCTTTCCAAAGGTTAAAGAAATGTTTAATGTCTTCTCCTATTCTATCTTTTCCCAGGAATGAAGGTCAATTTCTTCTGGATATTGACGTCTCAAACCATGGTATTGGTGCAGTGTTATCTCAAATTCAGGACGGCTCAGAAAAAGTTATTGCTTATTATAGTCGTGTCTTAGGTAAATCGGAAAGGAATTATTGTGTAACTCGGCGGGAGTTACTTGCTATTATAGATTCGTTAAAGTCATTTCATCACTATTTGTACGGACGTAAATTTGTGATTAGAACTGATCACATTTCTTTACGATGGTTGATGTCATTTAAGAATCTTGAAGGTCAAATGGCACGATGGTTGGAGCGAATCCAGCAATATGATTTTGAGATTTTTCATCGGAAAGGGAAACTTCATGGGAACGCTGATGGATTATCAAGACGCCCTTGTGCAGAAATCAATTGCAGCTATTGCAACAGAATTGATATGAAGAAGGAAGAATTTGTTGGAAGAATTGTCTTTGAGTCGGATAATTTAGAGAATTGGAGAAAGGATCAGTTAGAAGATCCGACGATAGCGAAGATCTTACTTGGTAAAGAAAAGGATCAGCGTCCTTCTTGGCAGGAAGTTGTTTCTGAAGGTTCGGTTTCCAAAATTTATTGGTCGCAGTGGGATCCTCTCATTTTTAAAAATGGTGTGTTTTATTTAGGAAGTGGGAATCACCTAATTTGCAGACTTCTGTTCTTCAAATTGTAGTTCCTCGAAAGAGAATTCGACAGATTTTGGAAGAAGCTCATGATTCTTCTTCCGGTGGACATTTTGGAGTGAACAAGACCTTAGGAAGGATTCGGAAACGATTTTATTGAGGCACCTGTAAGCAGGATGTTGAAAATTGGTGCAGGTCTTGTCACGTTTGTGTTGCTAAGAAGGGATCTTTTAATAAAGGAAAATCTGAACTACGAATTTATAACGCTGGAGTTTCATTTGAGAGGGTGCAAATGGATATTTTGGGTCCATTTCCGACATCTTCTACAGGAAATAAATACTTATTGGTTGTCTCTGATTGTTTCACCAAATGGGTCGAAGCTTTTCCATTGAAGAATTTTAGGGCAAATACTATTGCGGAAGTCTTCGTAAATCAAGTAATTTCAAAATATGGTGTACCTTCAGAATTACACACCGATCAAGGAAGGAATTTGGATTCTCGTGTTTTCTATGAATTGTCAAGTTTGTTGGGAATTAAAAAGACCAGAACAACCCCATTTCATCCTCAGTCCAATGGTTTGGTCGAACGTCAACATCAAACAATTATAAATTATTTGGCTAAGTTTGTTTCGGAAAATCAACGAGATTGGGATCGTTGGATAGGAATGTGTTTATTAGCTTATAGGTCAGCTAGACACGAGACTTCAGGGATTTCTCCAGCCGAATCATGTTTTGGTCGAGATTTGAAACTACCTTTAGATCTTCTTCGTGGTAGCCCTCCAGTAGTTGGAGTGGATGTTTCGGAGGAAAGTTATGTGACGAAATTAAAAGAAAAATTGAATGGAATTCATGATAGGGTTAGGCAACGCTTAAGTTTGAAGTCTTCGAGAGCAAAAGCTTACTATGATCGTAAGGCTCGTCAAATTCATTTTGAATGTGGGCAGAAAGTCTGGTTGTTTAATCCTCGTAGGATTGTTGGTAGGTCTCCCAAGTTACAAAGCAATTGGGAGGGTCCTTATAAGATAGTTAAGAAGCTTAATGATGTTGTTTATTGTATCCGGAAGTCTAGTAGGCATAGAAATAAAATAGTTCATTTAGATCGATTGGCTTCGTATCATGAAAGGCGGATTTAAGTCACATCCGAAACCTGATTTATGATTTATGTTTACTTGTTATTGGTTAATTTTCTTTCTGTTTTTTTTAAGGGATTGAAGAAGATGGTTTATGGAATCTTCTTTCAAAATTTTGTTCTTCAAAGACCATCGTTGAAGACTCTGTCTCTCCCCGGTTTTTGACCGTGGTTTTCCCGTGGGACGAAGGGCGAATGCCGAGACAGGGACTTGAGGTGTCCTCTTAGAAGGACGGTGGGTCCACGGATGTTACCCCCCCCCCCCCTCTTGTCCGAAGATTCGCTCCCTTTTGAGATGCGGAGATGCAGCAGCTTTGAGTATTTCCGAGAATAAGGCGAACTACGGGGGATGGCTACTGTAGTTTCAAGATGTATCAAAGTCGATTGGGTTCTGGATTTTAACGGTGCTCGGTAACCTGCAGCAGCAGCTCAGGGTAGAGCAGGAAACCGTTTTTGTGCCCTGGAGTCGACGTTGGATGTTCTTGTCAAACGGGTTCGATGACAGTATCCTGTATATTCCTGGAGGGTGTGTGATTGGGGCCGATAAATAATGGCGCTCGGTAACCTGTAGCAGCAGCTCAGGGTAGAGCAGGAAGTCATTAAGGCACCCTGGAGTCAACGCCTTGGAAGAAGAGGACAACGATCAACCCATTTAACTTGGAAGAGCCCTCATTGATTGTCGGGACGACAATTTTGAAGAGGGGGAGTAGTGTTGCGTCCCTGCGGGTCGTTTAAGGCGGTTATTCATGAATCTGCTGTATTCGATTCCGGGAGAACGTTGCTAAGCGTTGTTGTTAAACAACGGCGGACATCTTGAGAGAGATGGGCCATCTAGAGTCGCGCGACGGATGCAATTCCGGGCGGACGTATCGGAGTTTACGATTACTATTATTGTTCTGTGTTCTTTGTGTAATAGTGTTCTGTGTTGCTATATTAAAGTTCCTTTTATTCTTTCTAAAGAGTGTCAATTATTTACTCGCGGTACGCGGGTGCCGGTTGTGTCACGCGCGTTCGAGATATATATCGATTCCGATCCGCGGACGCAACAATATATTAATTAATTAGGTCGTTGATTAGGGAGGAGTGTGGTGTCCCTGACCGGAGCATGTCTCGTGCTCCGCTCGTCAGCTGTCTCGTCAGCTGCTTACTCAGCTTCTGAGAACTTGACCGTGACTTCCTTCTCTTTAGTCACGTATCTTACTTTTATTTTATTAATAATCTTTTATTTTTTCTTAATTACTTTTCCTTGGGCTTTTTCCCTGATTCTAATGCTTTGCTTTAATCAGCTCTTTCTCAATCTTTTCTGTTCTACTTTACTTGTTTTATCTTTTAATATTAAGAAATCGGTCGGGTTACGACATCTCTCCCCCTTTGGAAAAAGAAAATTAACTATACGTGAATTTTCGTCTACATATTTTTTCACTATACATTTTTCGCATTTTACAATTGTTTTTTATATCTACTTTATTTTAGCATCGCAGTATTAATTATTGTGGTGTCGGTTTCTATCTCTACTGTTACATTTGATTCGCTTGCGGTGCCGTAGATGTGCTCTTGAATTATTTTCGGTTTGCACATCGGATTTATATCGAGTTTTTTCTGACGCATCAGCTTTCTTAGGGACTACCAATAACGGTGCGTTCCATTGGCTCATGCTTGATCTGATTATTCCATTTTTTAACATTTCTCGGACTTGTCGATTTACTTCTTCTTTATGCTTCTCCGGCAGGCGGTAAGGCCGTAGGTTGACCGGTGAGCTATCTGCTTGCGTTGCAATCTTATGCGCGATTGTGTTGGTGCAAGTCAGTGATTCTCCTTCGATGTGGAATATGTCGCTGTAATTTTCGCATATCTCTTTTATTGCTTTTAATTCTTCCTTATTTAAATGGTCGATTCGAAGGGCTCGTGTTACCTTTTCGGTACGCGGGATGTCATCCTCTTCTTTTTTCGCTTGTGTGGCGTTTATTTCCACCGTGTTTTCTTGTGCGATTTCTTCAATTGTTACTTGCGGCATTAACATTTCGATTATGTTATCTGTTGTGTTTATTACACTTGCGGGACATAGATAATTTTGTGGGTCGACCAGGCAGCTTCCTATAAATACTCCTGGTGCGGCTTCTTCTGCCTGAATGATACCTATCATATTTTTATTTGTAGCTATTTGTATTATTGTTTCACTACGGGGTTGCAATGTGGTTCTCTGATACGGATATAATTTCAAAGTATTCCGTCCGATTCTCAATTGTTTCTTCGAGTAATTGCAACTGGCTCCTTGTTTCTTCAGGAAGTCTACTCCTAATATTCCGTCGTATTCGATCGGAAAATCATCTTTTACGACGTACATTTTATGTTTCACTCTACCGTCGTTTAAATTTATTGTGGCGTTGATTCTTCCTATCGTATATACTTTATGTCCTGTTACTCCTGTAAGCGCTATTTTATCTTCTGTTATTAGCGTTTCGTCTTTTAAATGCTTTACTTTAATTAGTGATATAGCGGCTCCCGTGTCGAACAATAAATTTATTTTTCCTTTTTTCGATTCTCGCATAGGTAAAGCGACTAAGTCTAGTCCTGTATGCGTTCGCGGGGCACGCTTCACGTGTGTAACGCGATATTCGATTGCGGGTCGTCGTTGCTTCGTTTCTTCCTTGTCTTCCTCGTCACTGCTGTGCGCGAAGTTAAATTTCTTTTTTCCTTGCTCGTTGCTCTTACGATTTTTATTTTCCGGTCGCGAATTATATTGTTTGGTTCGGCTCGGTTGATCTCTATTGGGTCGTCCGTGTAATAACCAACATTCTTCGCGATCATGTCCGGATTTTTTGCAATAATTGCAATATTTATTTATCGTATTTACGCGGGGTTGTCTATCGGGTTTCGGCCATGAAAATCGATTCGCGTATCGGCTAGTTCACATCTGCCTAGCTAGCCCCCCCACATTGCACAAATCCAATAAAAAAATAATATAATTATGCGCTAATTATGCGCTCACTAAATCCATAAAAAAAAATTTTGCGCTCTTTTAGTTTAGCAAAAAAAAATTTTTTTTTGTGGGGGAGCTGAGTGGACGGTCGGCGAGCCTACCCATTAACAACAACTAATTTCGAAAAACGAATACGCAGGATTTATACGCTAATTATGCGCTATAATCTCCTGATAATTTTGATTTTTGCGCTGCAACCCTTAAGGGACTTCTCTCTTGAAGCATAGGACGAGATTCTCATATAACTCGATTAAAATTGCAAAAATAGGAAAATTAACCATACGCGATTACTACTCGATTTATGCGCTATCATATCGAGATAATTTTGATTTTGTGCGCTGCAACCCTTAAGGGACTTCCCCCTTGAAGCCAAATGCGAGATCCTTATATAACTCGTTTAAAATCGCGAAAATGGGTAAATTAACTATACATGATAAGTCTTCGATTTATGCGCTATTATATCGATATGATTTTGCGTTTTGCGCTGCAACCCTTAAGGGATTCCCCTCTTGATGCGAAGGGCGAGATCCTTATACAACTCGTCTAAAATTGCGAAAATGGGTAAATTAACTATACACGATAAGTTTTCGATTTATGCGCTATCATATCAATATGATTTTGATTTTTGCGCTGCAACCTTTAACGGACTTCCCTCTTGAAGCCAAAGGCGAGATCCTTATATAACTCGTTTAAAATCGCGAAAATGGGTAAATTAACTATACACGATAAGTCTTCGATTTATGCGCTATCATATCGATATGATTTTGATTTTTGCGCCCTTAAGGGACTTCCCTCTTTATGCGAATGGCGAGATCCTTATACTAAACCAAAGATATCAAATTATTTTATTTGACAGGGTAGCGCATAAATAGAAGACTTATCGTGTATAGTTAATTTAGCCACTTTCGCGATTTTAAACGAGTTATATAAGGATCTCGCCTTTTGCTTCAAGAGGGAAGTCCCTTAAGGGTTGCAGCGCAAAAATCAAAATTATCAGGAGATTATAGCGCATAATTAGCGCATAAATCCTGCGTATTTGTTTTTCGAAATTGGTTGTTATTAATGGGTGGGGGGGCTCGCTGACTGTCCACTCAGCCCCCCACAAAAAAAAATTTTTTTTTGCTAAACTAAAAGAGCGCAAAATTTTTTTTTGTGGATTTGGTGCATAAGCGCATAATTATATAATTTTTTTATTGAATTTGTGCAATGTGAGGGGTCCAGCTAGGCAGACGTGGCTAGTTCGACAATCTCGACCGTAATGCCCGGGTTTTCCGCATTTTTGACATTTCACACTCATTTGATTTTCCTGTTTATAAGTCGGTTTAAAATTAATTTTGCTTCGCGTGCCGGTCGCGGACGGTCCTTTAACCTTTTCTTCCGCGCTGGCCGCTGCTATTGCTTCTTGCAACGTAGCATATCCTCGCGATCGAACAATTGTTTTAATTTCGTCTTGCAATCCTATTTGGAAATTTTCTAAGGTTTGTTGCTGTATTATTTCCATGATTGCGCGTTTATTATCTACTGTATGATGACGTCCTTCCATCATCGATTCGTATTGCTCCATGGCTAGTTTGTCGGCTCTAAGTCCGTAAGTTCGCGCGCTTTCTCCGTTTTTCTGTTTTAGCGTGTTAAATTCAATTTGTAGATGGGTCGTACTCCTTTTACTTGTGTAACAGACCTCTAATTCTCGTTTCAACTGTGCGAAATCTTGAATTTTACGCGTTTGAAAGTCTAGCATCGCTCTGCCTTTTAATTTCGTGCATAATACTGCTCCTAATAGCGTTACTTCATCTAACGGGTCGATATGTTCTACTGCATATGTAGTCGCGCTAAGAAATTCTTGCAATTTATTTGGCAATCCGTCGAATTCCGGAATCATTCCGCGAGCCTCTTTTAATGGTAAAAATCCGCGTCTTCTTCGATGTCGTACATCTTCGGGTGTGGACTCGTACGCGGTTTCGGTTCTTTCTTCCGGCGGAGTTCTATGCTCATTGTTTTGTCGGGGTTGCGGTCCTCTCATTCTTAAATCGTATATCTCGGCATGCATACTTCTAATTTCCCGTCTCATTTCCTCTCTCATTTCCCGCAATATGTCCCTAAGGTCGTCGGCTGCTTCGTCCGTTTTTTTCTGCGGTTTGTATTGAGCTTGCGCGCTTGATTGTGTCGCGTTTCTATTTGCTCCTTCTTGTAATCGCTTAATTCCCTCATCGATATTTTCCGATGTGATGGGTTGCGATGCGGAAGCGTTTGAATTATACATGTCTCGAGTACGATAGATTTCGTCGGGGTCAAAGATACTTGAATCGTATGACGTTAGTGAGAATTCGCGGCGGTGTGTTAGTCTACTAGACGCGCTTATTGATGATTCGACATCAATATCTAGTTCTATATTATTCGCTATTAAACTGTTGTCTAATTCGCCGAATGACAATTCGCGTTCGATTACAACGTTTGCTCCGAGTTCTGGTTCGGACAAATTCTCGCTTGAGTTTAATTCGTTTAGATTTCTTCGTACGTTATCGCGTATATCCCGGAGTGCTTCTACTGCTACTCTTATAGGGCTTACTACGCTATTTCTAATGGCTCTATTTGCTGGTTCGCTAAATAGCCACGATTTATTCGCTACGCTTTTTTGTGGCGCGTTTCGGTTTTCCGACATTCACGCGTTTACAAATTTTTAATTGTTCGAATTACAATAATACGATGAGCAGCATTGTCTCTCGTTCGGTGTCGGCCGTCGGGCGTCAATCGTCGCGTGCTGTTGAGATAGGTCGGTGCGCCTTCTCAGGTTCCGCTTATCGTTGTCGCCTCGATGTACCGGGTGACTCGAAGTTCCTGATGGACTTCCTTTTCCTCGGTTGTAGTTGTTGACCGTTTGACGGAGTTTCCTTTGCTGTCTCTCGTTCTGTCGATTCCACGGAATTTTTCTTCCTCGTGGTCGTAGACCTTTGCCGGTGTCGATCTTGTTAGAGCTGGCGTATCCCACCGCTGCCACCAATTAATGTTGTGCCTCTAGCCGCGAAGGAAGAGGTCTTTAGGGATTTATACGCCCAAAGGATTAGGATCCACGCTCGAAATAAGACACTCCCGGACGTTAGGTAGAAATTGATATATTTCACAGGTTTTTGTACACTTTTACTTATTCGCGATTATAATAGTCGGGCGCGATACGTACGGTACTTCGATACTATCAATATATGCGAGCGAGTAGTGAGCGAGTAGCGAGCGTCGGTGCATCTCGCGCTTATTATATATCTTAATTAATTAGGTCGTTGATTAGGGAGGAGTGTGGTGTCCCTGACCGGAGCATGTCTCGTGCTCCGCTCGTCAGCTGTCTCGTCAGCTGCTTACTCAGCTTCCGAGAACTTGACCGTGTCTTACTTTCATTTTATTAATACTCTTTTATTCTTTCTTAATTACTTTTCCTTGGGCTCTTTCCCTGATTCTAATGCTTTGCTTTAGTCAGCTCTTTCTCAATCTTTTCTGTTCTACTTTACTTGTTTTATCTTTTAATATTAAGAAATCGGTCGGGTTACGACAACTTAAACCACACAAAGCTTGATTATAATTATTGGAAATAACATCATACTTACATTTATTAGCGCGACTTAAACATACTTCTGTTTTTTCTCTTAATAAGACTAATGTCTTTCTTAAGTAGATTATGTATTTGTCCCTAGTGTGTATGTATCATTTAATTATTCATTCTGCTCGTATTCTTTTTTCTTTTATTCCCTTCAATATTTTTTAAAAGAATTTTAACATATATCTCCATGGATTGCAAAAATCCAATTTTATCTAATAAATCGCATGTGTCGGCTTTTCGTTTTGCTGCACGTTTTATAACTTCATTTTCTTCAAGTTTATCACATATTATTTGTTTTTCGATCCGTAGCTGATGTTGTTTTCCAGCTTTATTTTTTCTTTGTATACATTTTCGACATGCATCTACTCTTTTATATTCCACTACGCTTAAAGGTAGAACATTTTTTGGAATGCCACAAGTACAATCTTGTGGAAAATGTTCAATTATGTTAGTTTCAGAAATTCTAAGCAAATGATTTCTCATCAAAGAATGTTCATACTTTATAATGCCTGGTTCTAAACCAAATAATAATGATACGGTAAACACAATTGCAAATACTCCACAATCATTTCCATTTGGTTGTTGTTGCACTTTAGGAAATTTAATATTATTATTATTGAAAGTAAAAAATGGATACAATTTTTTTTGAATATATTTCATGGTGGGTATATAGTTTTCCATAATTTAATGAATCATATATATATATATATATATATATATACATATGCGTGTATATATACAGGGTGCGGCATTTATAGTGACGCGGGCATATTTTTCGAAAACGAAGTGAGATATCAAAAAATGTTTCAGACAAAAGTTGCATGGTTTCGAGGGGGCCACATGATAAAAATATGGATTTGACCTTGAGTGACCTTTTCAAAGTGAGGTCAATATGGTCGATGTTTTCTTCAATGGAACACCCCTTTTTTTATTACATATTCTTGTAGCTTATCTTGAGAGCTTTTCAAAACACTATAATAAAGTATTTTTTCATTAAGTACTTTTTGAGTTATTTTATATCTTAATCTGACATATTTTGATATAAAAGATAAAATATCTCGTAAAATATTTAGTTTTCGATAATCTTACCGTAATACTTTTATGTTCAGAATAATAAGACAAATCAATTAGTATCAAAAAAATAATTGTTTTTAAGAAAAAGTATGTAATTATTTACAATGTATTTTTTTAAACAATTATTTGTTGTTTTTTACACTAATTGATTTGTCTCATTATTCTGTACATAAAAGTATTACGGTAAGATTATCGAAAACTAAATATTTTACGAGATATTTTATCTTTTATATCAAAATATGGCAGATTAAGATATAAAATAACTCAAAAAGTACTTAATAAAAAAATACTTTATTATAGTGTTTTGAGAAGCTCTCAAGATAAGCTACAAGAATATGTAGTAAAAAAAGGGGGGTTCCGTTTAAGAAAACATCGACCATATTGACCTCACCTTGAAAAGGTCACTCAAGGTCAAATCCATATTTTTATCATGTGGCCCCCTCGAAACCATGCAACTTTTGTCTGAAACATTTTTTGATATCTCACTTCGTTTCCGAAAAATATGCTCGCGTCACTATAAATGCCGCACCCTGTATATATATATACAGGGTGTCCCGCAACGTGATGTCCACACTGAAACTGTGTATTCTTTTTGTCATTCTAAGTCAAAAAATCTTAATACACATATGCCCTAAAGTCGATTGTTTCAAAGTTATAGCGAAAAAACAAAATTTCATAAAATAAGAACAATATTATTTATTAAAGATAATATTATTTATTGATAATTAAACAATAATTAAACGATAAGTAAACTATATATAGTAATAATTTACTTTATAAACTACTTTATAAATTGTTCAAAGTGACCACCATTTTGTTCTACACACACTTCTGCTCTTTGAATTATTGATGTTGTAGAACGCAAAAGAAGTTCCGCATCGTTACGTATATTATTACAAGCGTCTGTTATTTTATTTAATAACTGCTGCCGATTGACTGGCTTATCCGCATAGACTAGAGATTTCATGTGCCCCCACAAAAAATATTCCAGAGGAGATAGATCGGGAGATCTTGCAGGCCAATTTATTGGACCTCCCCGGCCAAGGTAAGAGAAATTTCTAAGCTATGTTTATGCGATGTTTTTACTTAAAATGACAGTCAATTTATTAATATTATCTTGTGTGGCAAGTGTGGAAAACAATGAATTATGTCGAGTATGCATCGCTTCAGCTCATGCGGCAACTTCATACGCGACGTAGTTCGTTGTCTTCCGCACATGCCATACATACAATATTTTTTGTAATGCCTGTTATTTCCGCACTACTAGTGCGGTAAGGTAAGTCATAAAGGTGCTTTTCTCGCATTAGTGTGAGAAATAACTACTTTTGCATTTTTTCGCTATAACTTCGAAACGAGTGACTTTAGGGCATATGTGTATTAAGACTTTTTGACTTATTGTTAGAATAACACAAAGAATACACAGTTTCAGTGTGGACATCACGTTGCGGGACACTCTGTATATATAATTTTCCTGTCGTAATAGCTATATACCCAGTGACCATCATATGTCGATGTACCGCTATGCAAGATTTGTATATGATCTTGCATAACTGAAATAGGCTCGGTAATTATGCAAATTAGGGGCGACCTCACCGATTTCAATGACCTTGACATATGTTGTCAAGGACATGCTCCTGAGTAACTTTTCAAGTTATTAACAAAATAAGTTTGACAAGTGGAACGTAATTGTCTGACACCGTGTACATTTAAGAATCAGAATTAAGAATCAGAAATCACACACAGAAATAGGTTTGGGTTAGGTTATATCTTCCGGAAGTGGAGCCCCCCCGTAAGGGGGTGGAACCCACTGTGTCCACGCATATATTTTACAACGCGATGCGAGGTCCACCACACAATTGTTATGTGAATGGGAAAGTATATGCGTGGATGCAGTGGGTTCCGCCTACCTAAGGGGGAGCTCCACTTCCAGAAGATATAACCAAACCCAATCCTATTTCTGTGATTTCTGATTCTTAATTCTGATTCTTAAATACTTATTACATTTACTTATTGCATTACATTATATTACATTACATTACAAAGACTTAAACACATTTACAAATTAAAACGTAGTAAATTTCCTTTGCTCACGCGACAAATAAGGAGGCTCCGTCCCTCCCCCGCCCACCTTTTCACTTTATAATATACACACATGCCATATATATTGTGTGTATGTGTGTATACTTCTTAATATTAATGTCAGAAAATTACGCTCGATTAAACTTATCTTGTTAATAACTTTTTAATAAACAACGAGCGACGGCTAAAACTTTTTGAAAGTTACTCAGGAGCATGTCCTTGACAACATATGTCAAGGTCAATGAAATCGGTGAGATCGCCCCTAATATGCATAATTATAGGCTCTATTGTTTCGGGACATTGAATTTTCCATGTATCACGAGGACAGAAAGAAGAGCAATTTTTTAGTAACGTTTGAAATGCGTCCATATGGGTATTTTCCAACCATGCATTTTGCTTTATAATATTTATGTCGTAATCTGATAATTTTTTATTACATAATTCTTTATTTCTCTATTTCTCACTTCTCACAACGTGTATAAAATTTTTTCAATCTCTTACACTCACGCCTTTCGTCTAAAGCATAATATTTACGTGTTTTCTCACGTTTATCATCTTTATCATTTGCATATTTCAAACGTTTTATAGTACAATTTTCTAATAAATTACATGTGCATGCTTTCCGTTTTGCTACACATTTTTTTAATATATCAAACGAATATTTCATGTTTTTTAGCATCCAATTAATAATATTTGCGTCATACAATTTACGCTTAATATTATTTTTACTATCACTTTTAATTACAGACAACTATTTCTTTCCACACTTCTTTTTTTCAGATTTGATCTTTTACAAACAAAGGATTTTTTACACACCTGTAATTTTCAGGTGTGATGTCTTTTACAGACATGATATCTTTTGCAGACAAACATTTTTTCCACACCTGCCTTCTTCAGGTGTAATATCTTTTACAGACACGATGTCTTTTGCAGACAAACATTTCTTTCTACACCTGCCTTCTTCAAGTGTGATGTCTTTTACAGACACGATGTCTTTTGCAGATAAACATTTCTTTCCACACCTGTCTTTCTCAGTTATGATGTCTTTTACAAACACAATGTCTTCTTCAGACAAATATTCTTTTCTGTAGTTATAGTTTTCAAGTGCGATGTCTTTTACAGACACGATATCTTATTCAGACAAACATTTCTTTCCATATCTGCCTTTCTTCAAATTCATATCTTTAACAGACATGATATCTTTTTTAGATAAAATTTCTGTTATACACTTGTCTTTTTCAGATGTGATTTGTTTTTCGATCCGTAGTTGATATTGTTTTTGAATTTTATATTTCTTTTGTATACATTTTCGACGTGCATCTACTCTTTTATAGCGTTCCACTAGCGTTCCACTACGCTTAAAGGTGGAACATTTTTTGGAATGCCACAAGTACAATCTTGTGGAAAATGTTCAATTACGTTAGTTTTAAAAATTCTAAGCAAACGATTTCTCATCAAAGAATATTCATACTTTATAGTGCCTGGTTTTAAACCAAATATTAATAATACGGCAAACGCAATTGCAAACACTCCACAATCATTTCCATTTGGTTGTTGTTGCACTTTAGGAAATTTAATATTATTATTATTGAAAGTAAAAAATGCATACAATTTTTTTAAATATATTTCATGGTGGGTATGTATAATATGGTTTTCCATAATTTAATGAATCATATATATATATTACTTTGCTATCGTAATAGCTACATACCCAGTGACCATCATATGTCGATGTACCACTATGCAAGATTTGTATATGATCTTGCATAGCTGAAATAGGCTCTATTGTTTCGGGACATTGAATTCTCCATGTATCACGAGGACAGAAAGAAGAGCAATTTTTTAGTAACGTTTGAAATGCGTCCATATGGGTATCTTCCAACCATGCATTTTGCTTTATAATATTTATGTCATAATTTGATAATTTTATTATATTTTTTATTGCCATTTTTGTTTTTGTTATCTCTTGTCTTTTTTCAATTCAATTTGATTTATTTGATTATTTATATTATTAATTTTTTTAACTAAATAATAATATGTAAATATGGCATTTTTACTTGATTTTATCTTTGCTGTATTAATTGTCTGCTGCCAACCTAACTCCTTTCTAAAAGAAAAATAAAAGATATTAAGTAAACATTTTACAATTTTCAATATATTTTACGGAACATTTCGCATTATATATATATATATTTTTTTTGTAAAATGTAAAATTTTTTATATAATGAATTTCTTTCATGATTCAACACTATACTCCCAGCAAGCAAAATGATGCAAACTTTGCGCAAAGTTTGCAGCAAACCCGAGCATCCCTTTACAGCAAAATTGTGACAAGATGTGTCCGCAAAAAGCTTAGCTTTTGCTGGCAAGGCTTGTTGCAATAATGTGATGCACATTTTGCGCAAATAATAGAGCAAACCTTGCCGTGCACGGCATGACAGCAAATTTGTGCCAAGAACAGGACAAATCTTGCTGTGCACGGGATGACAGCAAATTTGTAACAAGATCAGAACAAACCTTGCTGTGCATGGCATGATAGCAAATTTGTGATAATTTTCTATACGGGGTGAGTGATTCAGGACTTCTGTGACAAATTGTGAGAAGCGATAAATCTCGCAGAGAGGATTATTTTTTTGTGAAACAATCCGTTCTTTGACACGTCGTTTAGAAGCTATGCGACCGCGCAGACAAAGTCTTAGATGACATTTATTATAATTATGAGATGATGATAATATATGAATAATTGAAAATGAATTCATAATATGATGAATATATGAATTTTATATATATATATATATATATATATATATATTTACATTTTAAGTAAACAATAAACGGATGATTTAAACTTTTTCAGACATTTATCTGCCCGATCTAAAAGAAACAATCAGTCCAATATCTGAATTCCCTATGTTGGAATTGTATCAGTAATTGAACTGATAGAAATAATTATATTTTTAATCTTCTACCAGTTGCTCTTTGCAAGCTTTATATACTTCTCATGACTAAAAATCAAATACGAGATGGATGCATATAGCGCGTCGCATAGTGATGAATAAACGAACTATCGGCAGAATACTATATTTTTATAAAGTTTGTAATAAAGTAAAGTTGTAAATTTGCTGTCATGTCGTGCATGGCAAGGTTTGCTCTGTTATTTGCATGAATTTTGTGTCTCGTTGTGCCAGAGTGTACTTTGCTCTGTTCTTTCCGTAAATGTGTTATCATATCGTGTACAATAAGGTTTGCTCTGTTCTTGTCGGCTATTATAGCGTGTATAACAAAATTTGCTACTAGTTGACGTAAAGTTTGTGTTACACCGTGAATAGCATCATACGTGTTCTTCTATGCGTAAAATTTACAGGCAAGCCTTTTTCTATTATTTACAGCATCGTGAGACGAAAAATTTTGCCGTCAATTTGCTTCAAACTTTTTGACAAACCAAAACAAGACAAATGTTTGCTACACAATTGTTGTCAAAATTAAAGCACACTTTGTCGCAAAGCTTTGGCAAAACGTGATTTTAACATTCTTGGCTATCTGAGCTTCAATATATATTTTTATATACAAAATAACAAGAGAAATATGCTTTAATATTTATCTTTATATTTAACTATTATTATTAATAATAATAATTTTATCAATAATGTTTCATTATCAAGATGAATAAAATAATATTTTAATTAATCAACAATCATGATATGTGATTATTTAGAGACAAAGCACGCGTGTCAAATATGCCCCGATAAATTTATATGTCAAGGCATTTCTCTATTCCCGATCGTATAACGTATAACAATTACTAAAACTTTAAAGGTTATTGTAAATATAATAAATATTAAGAC
The DNA here is from genome assembly GCA_907163055.1 of Formica aquilonia x Formica polyctena. Lineage (NCBI taxonomy): Eukaryota > Metazoa > Arthropoda > Insecta > Hymenoptera > Formicidae > Formica > Formica aquilonia x Formica polyctena. The sequence goes on from CAJQTV010000256.1 coordinate 108,182, forward strand.
ATTTAATAGAATTCGATAAAATTGAAAGTAATGTAACTAAATTTAATGCGAAATATTACGTTAGTCTCAGATATTTTCTGTAATAAATAAATATAGAATTATAGAATAAATTAGAAATAAAAATTACCTTAATCTCTTCACGCCAATCACCAATATTTAAAACTATTATACTGCACAAACTATAATCCAGTGAATCGCGTTGAGACAACGATATCGAAAATCACTCTGCGCTATAGTCTGCGTAAAAGTGTATATATGTAAATGTATACAGGGTGTCTAATAATTCGCGGATCTCCTGCCATGTGCAGGTAGAGCACATGAAACCGAGAAGAAAAGTCCTTTACCATTTTGCGATTTTCGTAATAATTATTAAGAAATTAATTTAAAAAGATGGGCCAATCACAAGCGCGCGGCGAGAAGAGACTTCCTACTCAGGCGTTGCTAGGTGCGCGGCGAAGCGGTGGGAGGGGCGCTGTATACGACTATTGTTTGCAATAATTAACAATGTAATTGTTTGCAATAATTAACGATTATAAAATGTAATTATTAATTGCATTAGGAATTACATTGTAATTGAAATTTGTAATTGTTAATTAGATTTTTGCCCAACTCTGCTTCCTACGCCGCGCGCGCGAGAACGAGGAAGAGAGAGTGAGAGAGAGAGAGAGAGAGAGGGAATAGTTCGAAATGCGTGGCTTCAGCGTTCGCTCGTACGTAGTCGTATACAGCGCCCCTCCCATCGCTTCGCCGCGCACCTAGCAACGCCTGAGTAGGAAGTCTCCTCTCGCCGCGCGCTTGTGATTGGCCTATCTTTTTAAATTAATTTCTTAACAATTATTACGAAAATCGCAAAATGGTAAAGGACTTTTCTTCTCGGTTTCATGTGCTCTACCTGCACATGGCGGGTGATCCGCGAATTATGGGACACCCTGTATATGTAATAAAACTATTTTTTTCTTCTTAAATATTCAATGTTTTTGGGACAGTACCCACAGTGGATGTGGGTAAGTGTTTCCAATTCCTAAAAGTGGATGCACGGCGCTGCTCTACGGCCTAGAAAAAGCGTCCCACGAAAATCGCCGGCATTGCCTCTCTCAGGCTTCTCTCTGGTATCGATCATGTAACTTTTCCCCTAAGGCGGAAAAGTGAAAAATTTTGCCATTGATTTCAATGCTAAAATTTTTCACTTTTCACGTTTCCGCCCTAGGGAAATAGTTACATGATTGGTACCCTGATTCCTATTTAAGTCACGCATGCGCAGATATTTAGGGCCGGAGCACAGACTTTTGCATAAGCGCATAATCATAAGCATAAGGAAATTGATTGGTCCATTTCTTTATGCATATGCTTATGGACCAATCAATTTCCTTATGCTTATGGTTATGCGCTTATGCGCTTATGCAAAAGTCTGTGCTCCGGCCCTTACTTCTCATACGTAATACATACTTTTTGGGATTAATCAGCTCTGTTAAGCCTTGTGTCCACGATGCTAGAACTCGGTCCGAGATCTCGGTCCGAGAAACGTGTAGCCAATAAAATTACCGTTTTTCCGTAAAAGGTGCAAATTGATTGGCTACACATTTCTCGGTCCGAGAATTCGGATTGACTTCTAGCATTGTGGACACAAGGCTTTAGACGGCACCCTTAGGCCGGTATTCATAGTCAGTTCTTATTTCAAGACCGTCTTAAGTAATGTTTTAAGATGCTAATACGGCTCTGTGATTGGTTTAGGACATCTTAAGATTATGCTTAAGACAGTCTTAAATATAAGAACTGACTATGAATACCGGACTATGAATAACATCCGTAGTTGTAAAACTGGCCAATCACAGCTATTCCTCTGAAGAATAGAATGACTGTGATTGGCCAGCCTTAGAACTACAGATGTTATTAAACCCGATTAGTGCCGGTCTACAATAGGTGATTTAAGCCCTAAGCCTTAAGAAATTGACCAATCACAATCAAGTATAAGGAGAATACTCGACTGTGTTAGTGCCGGTCCACAATAGGTGATTTAAGCTCTAAGCCTTAAGAAATTGACCAATCACAATCAAGTATGAAGAAAATACTTGATTGTGATTGGTCAATTTCTTAAGGCTTAGGGCTTAAATCACCTCTTGTAGACCGGCACTTAGTCAATTTCTTAAGGCTTAGGGCTTAAATCACCTATTGTAGACCGGCACTTAGGGGCCAATTTCACCAAGTCCGGTTAGATGAACCGACGGTTAAAATTAACAGCGTGGCCAACAGAAAATAGAAGTAAAGGAAAACCAAGCATTCATATCATTTCAGTTGGAACCCTGTTAATTTTAACCGTCGGTTCATCTAATGCTGTGTTCCAATTCCCCACCCGGGAAGTGGGTGAGTGGAAGAGTATATGTCACGTATACTATAATATCGGGTGCACCTGGGTGGGGAATCGGAACACAGCCTAACCCATAGACATAGTATATCTAGGCCGGTATTCATAGTCAGTTATTTCAAGACCGTCTTAAGTAAAGCCGCCTGGAACTACATGGCCACATCCACTTTCGGAGCCGATAAAATAGCCGATTGGTTCATGTCCGTGCTACATCCACTTTTCGATTTTGGTTCATGTCCGTGCCACATCCACCATTCGATATTGTTGATGCTGGTAGTACACTGATCGATTGACAAAGAGATATGATGCGCTGTCTTTGTCTCTCTTTCATCGCGTATGTGAGTAGCGTCCGTGAAGGCACACACCGATACGTTGAGCACACGGATGCGATTGTTGGGAGATAATATCAGACAAGGAGCGACAATCGCGTGCTATCCTTGTTTCTCTAGCGTATCGCTTTACGGCCGAAATACGGCCTGAAAATGCTTTCTGGCCTCTCGTGACAGAAAACAGTAATGCAACAAGGCTAATAACCACCCACTTTTTGAGAATTTTATACTTGCGTATATATGTGGATATATATTAGTGGATTAATATAATATATATGTTTAAATTATAGTTAAAATTGTACCTGCAATTAAATATTATATGATGATTAATAATAATAGTAAGATAATAGATAATAGAGTGAACAAATACAAAATATGTAAGACACGGGGGCCTATTAGACTTGATGATTTCTTGCTTTCTTACTATCGATACTTCAACGGGATATAATACGAAGTACATTATACATATTTATTATAGTGTATAATATATATTTTGTGGGAAATAGAGGCAGGAATAACACACTGTTTTATATAATTACACCTTTTATATTAGCTTGTTTTATACATAACTTTGCGTGCACAACGTAACGAAAAGACTAAACTAGTGCAACCGCGAGAGGAAAAGGAAACTCAACGTTTTTAGTTAATACAGTCAAACGATAGATGGCGCAAGGATGCCGTTCTTTATGGCGTTCCTGCGGCTGAATTCAAAATCATTTTTGTTACCAACTTCATGAAATATATTTGTAACCATTTTCACACATTTCATTTATTGATTTAACACTTTACATAACAACATATTAAACATACGACAAATTATGTAACATTCATTCCTTCGTTCATTGACCATCAATCTGTACACATTTCACTCGTGAATTAAATATTTTATTAGTAAAAAGGAAAGTCTAGTGATTTAACTATAACGCTACCACAACTGGTGACCCCGACGTGATCACGGGCTTTCGAAAATTCACGTTCAAGCGTGGCGAATTTGAATCAGTGATCCGCGAATTTAGTGAGCCATCGAGTTTCGAGTTCCGCTGTGATTCTTGTGTGGTTTGTGGCTTGTGTTCTTCGAGTTGACGAGATTTTCGAGTCATTGAATTTCCAAGGACAGCGATCTACTAGACTTTTGAATTTCACAATGCAGAGTATTGACAGAGTTTGACGATGCCTTTGGACGAATCTTCGACTTCGAATCCTACAGCGTCAGCATCAGTTCCATCGGCTGGAGAACATCATCAACGTTTGACGAATCCGACACAAACTTTTGCCAGTAATGAGCCTCATCAACAAGGTCAGCCAAACGAGATCCATTCTAACGAATTTCGCCTTGTTAAATTGCCGAATTTTTGGCATAAGCAGCCTAAATTGTGGTTTGCTCAATTAGAAAGCGAATTCTTGGTTTTTCGGATCCGCTCAGATGATGTTAAGTATAGCTCGGTTATACGGCATCTTGATGAGCAAGCTTTGTTGGCTATTGCTGAGTTGATTGAAAATCCTCCTGAAAAAGATAAATATTTTCATGTTAAAAACGTTTTGATTAATCGGTTTACTGATTCGGAGGAAAAACGTCTTCGTCAATTGTTAGCTGGTGTTGAGCTGAATGACAAGAAACCGTCGGATTTGCTACGCGAAATTAACAGTTAGCGGGAGGAGCGATTTCGGAAAATGTATTACATTCAATTTGGTTGCAAAGATTACCTTCTCAGGTTCAAGCTATTTTAGCGGTTGTGGACGATTGTCCTTTAGTTAAGCTTGCTGAACTAGCTGATAAAATTTTGGACCGAGAAACTAATCTACATGTAGCAAGAATAGCTTCCTCGGCAGGAAAAGACACTTCGAATTTTGTTGATCTCGAGCGAAGAATCGCAGCTCTGGAAGTTAGACGTGTACGCAGCAATCTAAATTTAGATACAAGGAAAGAAGAAGATTTAGATCATCTTCTAGGAGTAAATCTGATAAGGATAACCAAAAAATTTGTTTTTATCATAAGAAATTTGGTGCTAAAGCTTTTAAATGTACAATACCTTGTGATATGTCTAAATCTTTGGTTGAAAGGCAGGAAAACTAGCTTCACCGTTGAGTTGTGAGGCGGCTGACAACGGTTCACCTAACAATTGCCTCATTATTTCTGATAAAACTTCAGGACTTAATTTTCTTGTTGATACAGGAGCTGATATTTCTTTGATTCCAAAAAGATTTGTTTCAAAAGCTCAAGTTGCTTCTTTCAAGCTTTATGCAGCTAATGGAACCAAGATTAATACTTACGGTATAAAAATGTTAACTGTAAATCTTGGATTACGAAGAATTTTTAAATGGAAATTTTGCATTGCGGATATTCAGAGACCTATATTGGGCGCAGATTTTTTGAGTCATTATGGAATTTTAGTTGACATTAGAAACAAAAAACTTCTAGATAGTGTTACCGGTCTTTCATTTAAAGGAAAACTATCTAAATTTAATCACTTGTCAATTTGCACTACATTTCCTGACTCGCCTTTCCATAAGATCCTTGCTGAATTTCCTGAATTAACTCATTTTGCTCCTATATCAACAAACAAGATTCATCAAATTGAGCATCATATTATTACAAAAGGACCACCAATTGCTTCAACTCCTCGCAGGTTGTCACCGGAAAAATTAAAATTTGTAAGAGACGAATTTAATTTTATGGTGGAACAAGGAATTTGTAGACCGTCAAGCAGCACCTGGGCAGCTCCACTTCACATGGTTCCTAAAAACGGACCGAACTCATGGAGACTTTGCGGCGACTATCGAGCTTTAAATGCAGCTACTGTTCCGGATCGATACCCGCTTCCTCACATTCAAGATTTCACTGCTGGTTTACACGGTAAAAATATATTTTCTAAGATTGACTTAATTAAAGCCTATTACCAAGTGCCAGTTGCAAAAGAGGACATACCAAAAACAGCTGTTACTACTCCATTCGGCCTTTTTGAATTTCTTGTAATGCCTTTTGGTTTGCGTAATGCTGCTCAGACTTTTCAACGTCTTATGAATATCATATTATCTGGACTTGATTTTTGTGTCTGTTATCTTGATGATATCTTAATTGCTTTTGTAAATGAGAAAGAACATGCCAAACATCTTCATACTGTGTTTTCTCGGCTTAAACAATTCGGCATGACGATTAATTTGTCCAAATGTCTCTTTGGTAAGGATGAAATTTCTTTCCTTAGATATTTAGTTTCCAAGCAAGGAATTAAACCGACATCTGAAAAGGTTAAAGCCATTATTGATTATTGATTATAAAAAACCTAAAACAATTCATGAGTTAAGAAGATTTATAGGTATTATCAACTTTTACCGTCGTTGTCTGAAAAATGCTGCATCACATCAGGCAGTTCTTACGGATTATCTTAAGGATAGCAGGAAAAAGGATAAAAGATTAGTCACTTGGACTTTTGAAGCTGAAGAAGCTTTCAAAAATTGCAAAGAAGAACTCTTACGAGTCACAACTTTAGCGCATCCGGCTTCAACTGTACCTCTTATCCTCACTTGTGACGCATCGGATTTTGCAGTTGGTGCATCTTTGGAACAAATAATCGATGGAATTAATAAACCAATCGCATTTTTCTCAAAGAAATTGAACGACACTCAACGTAATTATAGTACTTACGATCGTGAACTTCTTGGTATTTATTTAGCCATCAAGCATTTCAGGTACATACTTGAAGGACGTCAGATTCTTATTCGGATAGATCATAAACCTTTAATTTATGCTTTTCAACAAAAATTGGATAAAGTTTCACCCAGACAGATCCGACATCTTGATTTCATTGCTCAATTTTCAACAAACATCGAGCATATATCTGGTAAACAAAATGTAGTTGCAGATTCACTCTCTAGAATTGAATCCGTTTCGATGCCTATCATAGTTTCTCTGGAAGAGTTAGCAGAATTACAAAAAGAAGATGTAGAATTGAAAACACTTCTCACGAGTTCTTCCCTCAAGCTTCAAAAACTTGTACTTATTGGCTCGACTACGCCTATTTTCTGTGACTGCTCTACTGTTAATATCCGTCCTTATGTACCTCAACAGCTTCGTAGGAAAATTTTTGATGTTGTTCATGGTTTATCTCATCCAAGTGGTCGTTCTACCTGCAAACTAATACAACAAAAATTTATTTGGCCAACTATGAAGAAAGATATAAAAGAATGGGCTCGTGTCTGCCTTGTCAACGTGCCAAGATGCAAAAGCATACCAAGAATCTTCCTCAAAAGATTGTTATTCCAGATCAGCGTTTTCAACATATTCATCTAGATTTGATTGGACCTCCTCCTATTTGTCAAAATTTTCGTTATTGTTTAACCATGATTGACAGATTTTCTAGATGGCCGGAAGCAATTTCTCTTACTGAAATTTCGGCTGATACTGTTTCTACAGCTTTTTATACGCACTGGGTTGCGAGGTATGGTGCTCCGCAGACGATCACAACCGACCAAGGTCCTCAATTTGAAGCTGCATTATTTAAGGCTCTCACCAACCTAATTGGTTGTGAGCGTATTAGAACCTCAGCTTATCATCCGGCTTCTAATGGTATTCTGGAACGATGGCACCGTACATTGAAGAGTGCTATTATGTCACGCAAATGAAAACTGGATTGAGATTTTGCCAACAGTTTTACTTGGACTTCGTACTTGCTTTAAAGAAGATTTGAATGCATCTCCTGCGGAAATGCTTTATGGATCTACATTAAGAATTCCGGGAGAATTTTTCATTGAAGAGGATCTTCCATCTGACCCTGAAATTTTCATCGAAAAACATAGAATACATATGAGAGAGATCAAATCAAGACCTACTGCACATCATCACAAAAAAACACCTTTCTTTCATAAAAATTTATATGATTGCACTCATGTTTGGATTCGTGAAGATGCAGTTAGGAAATCTCTTTAACCTCCTTATTCTGGCCCTTTTCGTATTATTAATAGAATTAATGATAATCTATTTGCAATCGATGTTGCAGGAAAAATTGTCAACACAGAACCAGCCTTCCTACCGAAAGAAACCAGCGATGATGTGATTATCATGACGTCTCCTTCTCCTTCTTCTTCCAATTCACCTCAGTCAACCTTATTTGGAAAACAACTCAGAACATATTCTGGTCCTAGGAAGAAAGTTAGATTCGCAACGTAGTACGTCGCTGGGAGGGGAGTACTGTGGCGTTCCTGCGGCTGAATTCAAAATCATTTTTGTTACCAACTTCATGAAATATATTTGTAACCATTTTCACACATTTCATTTATTGATTTAACACTTTACATAACAACATATTAAACATACGACAAATTATGTAACATTCATTCGTTCGTTCATTGACCATCAATCTGTACACATCTCACTCGTGAATTAAATATTTTATTAGTAAAAAGGAAAGTCTAGTGATTTAACTATAACGCTACCACATCTTACATCATTTTCAACACTCCCCCGTAAAAAAAAATCTTTGCGCTAATTGCACATAAAAAAATATTTAATTCTTTAAACCAATATCATTAATACACTTTTCATGCTTTGGCATTGAAAGTCCTTTGGTTAGCACATAAGCAGGCATATCTTCAGTTGGAAGATATCCAATTTTAATCTTACCGTCTTCAACAGCCTCACGCACAAAATGATACCGTAAGTCTATATGTTTTGTACGTTCATGGAAAACTGGATTTTTTGCCATCAGTCCAGCACTTTGATTATCACAGAAAATTGTTGTAACGTCCAGTTCTCCTATGACTTCGGATAAGAATCTTCGTATGTAGATTGTCTCCTTTGCTGCTTCAGACAGTGCCATGTACTCTGCCTCGGCACTTGACATAGCTACTGTTTTCTGCTTTCTTGATGACCAATTGATAGCACCACCAGCTAGTTTAAATATATAGCCGGTATAAGATCTTCGATCATCAATGTTCGCACCCCAATCAGCATCTGAAAACCCGTTTAATTTTTCTCCAGTTTTAGTAAAGGTAATTCCTAAATTCTCAGTTTTCTTTAAATAACGTAGCACTCGTTTCGCAGCCTTCCAATGTCCTTGACCAGGGTTTTCATTGAATTGACTGAGTGCACTTATTGCGTGTGCTATATCTGGACGCGTACTGGTAGCTAAGTACATCAAGGAACCGACGAGGTTCCTATAAGGAATTTGACTCATTTGCTTCTTATTTTCTTCGGTAGTCGGGCTCACCTGTTTTGAAAGTTTCAAAGCAGGGTTCATTGGCGTATCCGCTGGTTTGCAATCTGTCATGTTAAAGCGCCTCAGCACATCTTGGATGTACTTTCTTTGTGTCATGCGAATTTCATTTTTCGTCTTGTCTTGTGAAAACTCTATTCCAAGGCAGTAATGGAGTTGCCCTAAATCTTTCATCTCGAATGATTTTGCGAGATTTTCTTTCAGTTTAGACATTTTCTTATTATTTGAGGCGATAATGAGATCGTCGACGTAAATTACGACAAGCGTTAATTTGCCGTTTTCTTCTCGCATATAGACACAAGCATCGGCGCCAAGTGGTTTAAATTTCAATTCTCTCAGTCTTAAATCAAGCTTCTTATACCATTGATGGCCGGACTGCTTCAAACCATATATTGCTCTTTTCAGAAGGCACACCTTATTTTCGAATAATTTTCCATATTGTTTTTCTTCCAGCACTGCTGACAGTCCTTCCGGAAGCTCCATATAGATTTCTTCTTCGACATTTCCATTTAAGTAGGCACTGATGAAATCAAGTTGATGAATTTCCAATCCCAGTTCCGCTGCAAGTCCCATCACGATTCGAACAGAGCTTGTTCTAGCAACCGGAGCAAAAGTTTCGTGGAAGTCGACATTCGGTTCCTGCGAGAAACCTTTGGCTACTATTCGAGCCTTCCTACGTTCCACTGAGCCATCAGCCATGAATTTTGTTCGTGGAACCCATCTTGAACCGATAACTTTTCGATTTTTTGATCGATCAACTAAGATCCATGTGTTATTTTTCATTAAGGCCTTGTACTCACTCTGCATAGCCTCTTTCCATTCATGTGCTTCCGGTGTTGACATTGCTTCCTTTGCTGTATGTGGATCTCCTTTTTCAGTTATACCAGCATACTCAAAATAATTTAAAAGCTGTTCTTCCATTTTAACTTGATTCATTTCGGGATTTTTTTGATTTATTTCCTGCTCTTCGATAGGAATCATGTGTGGTTGTTTTTGGGGCGTCCTCTTCGACCTGTGAGTATTTTTGTTGGACGTCCAGATCCTATTCTCATTTTTGGCACAATTTGTTCTTCGCGAGCATTCGGTGGATTATTTTCTTCTTCATTCCTATTGATATCTTCTGGAGTATTGATTTCGTTGTGGTTTTTATTCGTCAATGTAATTTCTAATCGATTATCAGGATCTTCCTTGTTATCGGTGTTGGAAAGAGGACTCTGTGTTTCGGAAATATTTCTTCTTGAGCGTACTAAAGTCTCTACGTCTATGAATTCTTCAAATTTCTGTTGATTCTCGAAATTATTTATGAAAGTCACGTCACGACTTTTGCGAATTTTTCTTGACTTTGGGTCCCACAATCTGTAAACTTTCGATTCTGTGGAATAACCGACAAATATACATTCAATCGTTTTCTGATCGAATTTTACATATTTTGACTTATCCAGCATATGAGCCTTTGTACCAAAAATCTGAAAATGGATTGCAGTTGGTATTTTCCCTGTCCATATTTCGTGAGGTAATTTTCCATCCAAGCTTCGTGATGGACATCTGTTTCGGATGTAGACAGCAGTCAAAATTGCTTCTGCCCAAAAAGTTCGTGGGAGGCCGGATTGAATCAACATGCATGTCGCCATTTCGACAAGTGTTCTATTTTTGCGTTCTGCAATGCCATTTTGTTGTGGCGTGTAATCAACGGTAAACTGATGACGTATTCCTTCCTTTTTCAGGTAGTCTTCAAGTTCGTTGCTTCGATACTCTCCCCCGTTGTCAGATCTTACAGTCTTGATGAATTTTCCAGTCTGTTTCTCAACCTTGGCCTTGAATTCCAAAAACTTATCAAAAAGTTCGTTTTTTCTTCTTAGAAAATAAATTTCGCACCATCTCGATTTGTCATCAATGAAGGTGGCAAAATATTTTGAACCTCCAAGGGATTCAACTTTCATTGGACCACAGAGATCTGTGTGGACCAATTCTAGAATTTCGTTGGATCGAGAGGTTGACTGTGGAAAGGGGCTTCGTGTCTTTTTTCCTTTTATACAGACTTCGCATGTTGTTAGTTTTTCATTGCTGTTGACGTTTATTCCGTGAACTTTATTGTGCCGACTCAGATCTTTTAGATCTTTTTCATTTAAGTGCCCAAATTTATCATGCCACTCCTGGAGCTTCGATGTATTTGCCTGTGCGACGAAAGAATTGTTTTCTAATTCTTGAATAAAATACAAATCCTGTTCTCGTTCAACTACAATGACTTCTTTTCCTGTTTTTGGATCTATTATTGTAGCGTTTTCTTTTTGAAATAGAACTTGAAATCCGTGATTAGTGATCTTGGCGACCGACATTAAATTTGAGCGAAGATCGGGTACGAGCAAAGTTTCTTCGAGTCTGGTAGAAAAATTTTTGTTTACGTTGATTATGACAGATCCTTTTCCATCTATTGTCGTTGAGTAGGAACTTGCTAGATTTACCTTCAATGTATTGGATTTGCTAATATTTTCAAACTTTTCCTCGAAGGAACTCATATGTGACGTGGCACCAGAATCTAAACACCATTTATTTTCTAGATTAGGTGTGGCTTTCACAGCTACTTCAGCTTTCATAGTTACCTCTGCTTGTTTCGACGTCTCTTTTCCGTCTGGTTTTTTGTTGCTATCTGACCTTCGCCATTTGCAGTCTTTTGACATGTGTCCGAGTTTGCCGCATCGATGACATCTATATTTGAACCGTTGTTCACTTCCCTTGTCATATGATTTGTGTTCCTGATTTTTGTTTTTGAAATTCCGGGATGACTTCGATGCCACCATAGCTTCGGACTTTTCGTCTTTGTTTCGTTTTCTTGCCTGAAATTCAAGTAATTTTACTTTTAACTCGTCCGGAGTAGGCAATTCTCATCGTGTTTTAATGGCCACCCTAAAAGATGCATAGGATCTTGGAATGCTGAATAGTAATAAAACGACTATCATTTCTTGAGGAATTTTTATCTCCATTGATTCCAGCTTATTTACCGTGTCAAAAAAATTTGCCACGTAATCCCTCATGTCCTGATGTTCTTCCATTTTATGGTTTATTAATTCTTCTAGCAACATCGCTTTTCGCGTTGGCCCTTCGGATTCATAAAGACTCTTCAATTTTTGCTAGATTTCTTTAGACGTGGTACATCCGTTTATTTGTGTTAATTCCTCAGCGCTTATCGCGAGTATGACGTCAGCCATGGCCTTTTCATCGGCTATTTCCCAGGCTGTAATTTCGGCTGCATTCGTGCCTGTCGCGACTGGTTTTGTCTTCGTTCCATTGACATAACCCCAGGCATCATTCTTTATGAGTAGTGCCTTCATGTGAATCTTCCACGTATCAAAGTTCTCCTTTTGGAGAGGTGGAATTTTGACCGACGTTTGGCTCATTTTTCACGGAGAAATTTTCAAGCTCACGCTTAGTCACGTTTATAAGTTTATGAACACGAGTTTTCCTCGAAGAACAACAAGCGACTTATTCCGTTCTTTTTATTTTCTAGGTTATAATTCACTCTTACGCTTGTTTTCGTGTAGATACGTTATTACGCATACACTTTACTTTCAGCGCAGTACTAAGGAGCCTGGGCCCATAACCTGTGGGAAATAGAGGCAGGAATAACACACCGTTTTATATAATTACATCTTTTATATCAGCTTGTTTTATACATAACTTTGCGTGCACAACGTAAAGAAAAGACTAAACTAGTGCAACCGCGAGAGGAAAAGGAAACTCAACGTTTTTAGTTAATACAGTCAAACGATAGATGGCGCAAGGATGCCGTTTTTACATCATTTTCAACATATTTATTATATTCAAATATATTATATTAAAAAGAATTATGTTGATAAATAATAATAACTATTATTATTAAAAAAATGTATTGATTAAACTATTATATTAATTATAATAATGAATTTTTTAATGAACATAATTTTTTTTTATGCAATACATTTGAAAATAATATATATATATATGCTGCGACGACTTTTCCTACCTTCTCGCGGCTGAGCGATAAACGCGGCCGCCGACTCGTTTTCTCCGTCGCGCGGGTGTAAATTGCGCCGACGAACAGGAGCTAATTCGCCGAACGGGAGATGCGGAATGGTCGTTGACAAAAACGGGAAAACGGAGAAAAAGATCCACGCGCCAGGTGGGAACGGGATGTTAGGAGTTCCGCGCGTACCGTGACGAGATCCGAGAGATAATCGCGAGAATCAAACTTGGGCGCCAGATACGATCTTTCACGTATCAATTCGCGAAACACGAAATAAGCGCGAAATAAACGCGAAAGAAATTTGTCGGAATTCGCCACGGGCTGACTAGCTCGCCTAACGGTAGAGGGGCATGGCGAGTGTTGTCCTAACGCGATAATTTATGCAAGAGGCGACAATTACGGAAACGACAAACACAACTGAAAAGAAACTCGCCAATTAAACAAAGAAATTAACAGATTTATTATAATAGCGGGAGCCGCAGCTCCTCGAGAATAGTAATGATGAACCGCGCGGATATACGGCTGCAGTAAAAGAAACGCGGCTGCGAGACTGGGTGTTAGACGCGGGACGCGAAACCCCGGAGTGCGCACGCCGAGACCGACCCGTTATATCGACCGGAATGTTCGCTCGGCTTGAATTACGCCTCGCACTGCGAGGAAATTGATTATTGCGTTCTTCTATAATTCGGGCGCAAGCCCGAATCAATTCTCAATATCACCTCGCCAACGGCGATCTTATCGCCCGCTATTACCGCTAAATTATTACTACGCAACTTAAGATTAACAGGCAATTAATACAACGCGGACATGCTTCGATTTCGGACGGACATGTTACGCGGAATCGAATGCTCGGCACACACACGCAATTCATGCAAGAATCGCGAGGAAACTCTCACAAAACGCGCTCACAATTTCGAGACGCGGTGCTTTACAACCGACATAATACGTCGAATTTACGCGATTCACACTCTCACGTAACCCGTACAATAATCGTGAAGAAAAGTTGCACCGGACGTGCACGGAAATTTTATACGCGAAGATTTACAAACGAAGGACAAAAGTAATATAACAACCCTGCCGAAAATGGTCGATTAAAACCGATTAAAACATAATCCGTTTTAATCGGTTTTAATCAGTTTTAATCGGTTCAATCCGCGCCCGGATTAAAAAGTAATCGATTTTAATTCCGAACGAACTATAATCGTTTTTAATATCGCTTTCGCAGATTATTTCCAATCTGAAATCATTACATTCTAATCCATATTGTTGTCAATCCAAATAAACACGAAGAATCGAATGGATATTGTGGCTACCGTAGGTCGTCACATTAAGCACAATCCGCGATACAGTAGCGCGACCCGCAACTTGGCGGCCCACGTGCTCGCGCGTCCGCGCGTAGTTCCGGGCGGTGCCGCTACACGGCTAAGGTCGAGCGAGCCAATCTGGAAGTAGAAAGCGGTCAAGCGGGGATATAAGATGGACCCCCTGCGGAGAAATCGTATATTTGTTTTTAACAACCGAGTCCGTTTCAATTGCAGAAACACCTATTTAATAATTGATTGTGACTCATGATAACAGCAAATCCGACTTCACACAACATAAAATCGATTCACTTTTCATCTGCGAAATGATGGAATTTTTTATTAAAAGGGATTATTTGTACCTATGGATTGATTATGGTAAATTTCAATTCAATTGCATTAAAACAGGTTTAATTATAACTTATGAAAACGTATAATAATTTCGGATTGAGGTGGATGTATATCACTCAACATTAACCCGCCTGAAGCGTACTAAATTCGATTTGACTATTTTCAATCGGTTTTAATACCGCATTTTCGGTGCAGGAATCCCGATCGATCCGGATTACATTTTTTTAAATCGGTTTTAATCGACCATTTTCGGCAGGGAAATTGACGCGAATCACACTCACACTCAAACGACCGACATACAGCACGAATGAGACTTAAACGCTAGACCCAACGCAAATATAATCTACGGAATCCGAATCTCCAGAGAGACGACACACGGTTTAATAAAAACGCGAGGTAATGTCTCGATCCGCGGAAACCGATACTTTCGAGGCTCGGGGGCTCGAATCGCTTGACGACGTGGCCGTGACGCGAAAATCTACACCAAAGAATCGGGCTTAGCCCGTACACCAAAGCACGAATTCACGGCGACGACGACAGAACGAAACGATTCCGGGCGCGATCGCAAGTGGCGAATATGGCGGAAGGTAATCTCACCGGTACCGTTCCTCTCGTGGTGGTTGCACGGGGTCAGCGACGTCGACGTCCTCTCCCTCGGGTCCGTCCTTCTCAGCTGCCAATCGCCGGGATCCTCTCCGCTCGCTCTCGTCTCGTTATCGCTCTCGTCTTTCAAGATCGCTTCTATCTCGCACGCAAGCTCACGCCAGTCTGATCCTGGATCGTCGCGATCCAGAATCGATACCTGTGGGCCAGCCGGGGCTGCGCACACGGGGTGCGTATTATCGCGGCCAATCACGCGTTATCACGCACTGTGGCCGGCGGGCGGCGCGCTCACGGTCGTAACGGGGGTGCGCGCGCCCCCGGTAATTCGAACAATAATTTGCTGAGGCCCTTTCCGCGGGGCCGTCGCGAGGTCTAGGGCGGACGGCTTGGCCGGAAGTATCGCTACCACCCCTCTTTTCGTCTTTTCCGGGGCCGTGTCACGTCATCGGGTGCAGGATTGCAGTCCCTCCGCGGGGACCGGATCCGCACGGGCCTGAGTCCTTGCGCGAGGATTTTCTCGCTATCCCGTGCGTTGCGCATCACGTGTGCGGGTCCTGATCCCGTCGTGACGTAGCTAGTTTGGCCGTTAGATGTTTTGGATTTCCGAATTGCTGGCTCCTTGCCCCTCTAAGGTCTTCCTTGATTGGCGATCGTATTTTCCGTGACGCTTCAGCGACTTTCCGCTCCCTCTTCCGATGAGGCTCCTAAATGAATTATTCATACGAAAGTAAATCATAAACGAAATTAATATTAAGCTCGAAATCTCAATTAATGATGCCTCTCTGGAGGTAACGGTACGGTTCTCGCAATGATTCGACTGGCGCGGCCCTTTAGCCCGCACTTTTCGATCGGAGAGGGACTCGGCGGACGCGCGCGAGACGGCAACGTCACAATGTATATACTATAAACGTCAATATATGCTATTTTAATGAAATAATTTTACGTAATATATATATATATATATATATATATATATATATTATATTTTACATATATATATATATATATATATATATATATATTACGTAAAATTATTTCATTAAAATAGCATATATTGAGGTTTATAGTATATGCATATATATATATATATATATATATATATATATATATATTATTTTCAAATGTATCGCATAAAAAAAAAAATATGTTCATTAAAAAATTCATTATTATAATTAATATAATAGTTTAATCAATATATTTTTTTAATAATAATAATAATTATTATTTATCAACATAATTCTTTTTAATATAATATATTTGAATATAATAAATATATATTACACACTATACTAAATATGTATAATGTACTTCGTATTATATCCCGTTGAAGTATCGATAGTAAAAAAGCAAGAAATCATCAAATCTAATAGGCCCCCGTGTCTTACATATTTTGTATTTGTTCACTCTATTATCTATTATCTTACTATTATTATTAATCATCATATAATATTTAATTGCAGGTACAATTTTAACTATAATTTAAATATACAGGGTGTCCCAAAGCACCCTTGACAACGCTCGTGAGCAGGTAAAGCACAGTAAACTGAACAGAAAAGTCCTGTACCAGTTTTTTCAATAACGCTTAATAAAGGAGTTATTATTGAATAAAGTCTGGTCAATCAGCGCCGACTTTTAGCCGGACGCACGTCAGTGAGCCGCCCGTCTGTTAGTGTGCGTTGCCGTAGCGACGGAACGCTGACACACACTACCAGGCGCGCGGCTAAAGGTCGACGCCGATTGGCCAGACGTTATTCAATAATAACTCCTTTATTAAGCATTATAAAAAAAATGTTACAGGACTTTTCTGTTCGGTTTACTGTGCTCTACTTGCTCACGAGCGTTGTCAAGGGTTCTTTGGGACACCCTGTATATATATATATATATCCACATATATACGCATGTATAAAATTCTCAAAAAGTGGGTGGTTATTAGCCTTGTTGCATTACTGTTTTCTGTCACGAGAGGCCAGAAAGCATTTTCAGGCCGTATTTCGGCCGTAAAGCGATACGCTAGAGAAACAAGGATAGTACGCGATTGTCGCTCCTTGTCTGATATTATCTCCCAACAATCGCATCCGTGTGTTCAACGTATCGGTGTGTGCCTTCACGGACGCTACACACATACGCGATGAAAGAGAGACAAAGACAGCGCATCATCTCTCTTTGTCAAACGATCAGTGTACTACCAGCATCGACAATATCGAAAAGTGGATGTAGCACGGACATGAACCAAAATCGAAAAGTGGATGTAGCACGGACATGAACCAATCGGCTGTTTTATCGGCTCCGAAAGTGGATGTGGCCTTTAGTTCCAGGCGGCGTAAAATGGATGTACGTGACGCTAGTGTACGACCTAGAAAGAGCGTCACACGAAAAAGGGCAGCGTGGCGACTCTCATTCTTCTCTCTGCTTGTACAATCGCTCGGTTAAATCGCAGGAGAAAAAGTTTATTTCTAAATAAACAGAACGCATTTTAAGTATAGAATAAGTGTATGATAAATTTAAGAAAAAATATATAATGACGGATACGGCTAAAAAGGTAAGTACAAGATAAGATAATTTCTTGAAATATATATATAGATATATATATATATATATATATATATATATATATATATATATATTTATTTATTTATTTATTATATACATATATAATTAATTTAACGCTTTTCTTCCGTTTTTATTTTATTAACATCTGGTGAAAAATATCAGTAAATATACGACTAAATTATTTTTTTTTTCTCACGCACACGCACACATAACACACGCATACACACACACATATGAAGTGAATCAATAATAATTGCCATTTGAAATAACTTGTTATTTATTGATTTTAGAAAAAAACTTTTATGTAAAATGTATTGTATTTATGAGACTCATTGAACAAGATCATTTCACTTTTTGTATGCCTTATATCTCTCGAGGTATAAGGTGACTTTAATTGACACCCTGTATTCTTTTTAGTATTATATAGTAGCCAATGAAAGACGAAATGACTTGTAACAACTTGAACTTGAAATGACCTTCACCCTCAAAACATGGCTACAAATGTTAAACTGTAATTTCTTCTGCTTCATTTTGTGCAAGTTTTTTCCACAAAAGTATTTTACACTTTTGAAACTGTCAGTTCTTTTTACAACATTTTAAATAAATTGTTAAAAGTATGACACATTGTTGCCAATTAATAAATTTCCTTGCATGAAGAGTTACTGCGTGCATAACTTTTTTTTTCATTTATCGTAAATCAGCATATCATATCAATTTTTTTCACACTCGTGTTTTGCATTTTCTTATCATGTGTACTATTCAGTAATACAGATTCAATGTTACTGAAGTAAAATTCTTATAATTTTAAATAAATTTGACATTGACTTAGCAAATATTAATTATTTATAAACAAGGAACTAACCATTATTAGCACTCTAGATTGTTCTAGATTGAGAATATAGAAGTTATAAGAAATAATGCATATTTTAAGGATAAAGGTCACTTTATTACAGATCATTAAATTTGTCGTTTTATTGGCTACAACACAGTATTAAAAAGTATTTAAAAAATAAAGATGTCATTTAAAAAAATTTAGTTACCTTGACATCTCAAAAAATACAAGACATACAAAAGTTAAATGCTCTTGTTCAATGAGCCTTATCAAAAACAACATATTTCATATAAAATAGTTTTTTCTAAAATCAATAAATAACAAGTTTTTTCAAATAGCAATTGTTATTGGCTCATCCAAAGTAATGTTTGAGTTTTATCTTTAAATAAATAAAGTTCCTATATATATATATAAAGAGAGAGAGAGAGAGAGACAGAGATTATATATTAAAGAACATAAAATAAGATAAAAAACAGGAACTTAATATAAAATAATTCAATTTATGATAAACATACATATAAAGAAAGGTTATTATAATGGAAACAAATACATATATACTTTAAAAAAGCGAAGACAAAATTAATATTTATTAAGTTATATTATTGCAAATTCTATATGTGATAACATATATTATAATACATTTAGTTTTTTCCATATTAAATTGCACAAAAAAAATATTTTTAGAAATTAATATATTTTTCTTAAAATATGTTTATTATCTATTTATAAAATATTTATTGGAACTTCTATATTTAATATATTTTAATATAAAAAAATAAACATGATATATGAGAAAATTTGTATAAAATAGACATTATGTAATCATGTATTATTCCCAGTTTCCTATTTTAATTAAGTATAACTATTTTAGTATTTATTATATAATTAATAATATTTAATAATTTAATATAAACAGCTATTAGAAGAATTATTTTATTTTATTATTTCAGGTTATTAAATGTAAAGCTGCAGTAGCATGGAGACAAAAGGAGCCTTTATCTTTAGAAGAAATCGAGGTAGCACCACCAAAGGCACATGAAGTCCGAATTAAAATAATAGCTGTAGCACTTTGTCATACAGATGCTTACACTCTAAATGGATTAGATCCAGAAGGAATATTTCCTTGTATACTTGGTCATGAAGGCAGTGGCATTGTAGAAAGTGTTGGAGAAGGTGTTACCGAGTTTCAGTCTGGTAAACTTGATTAAAACATTATAAAATTTTTATAAACTTTAAACATTTATAAATTATAAATTATAGCATAATCAATTTTGAATTCCATGTGTTGATTACATTATATTTAGTTAAAATTTCTTTATAATTCTGTTATTTATATAAATATTTGTAGGTGACCATGTTATACCACTTTATATTCCCCAATGTAACAATTGTAAATTCTGTAAATCATTGAAAACAAATTTATGCAGCAAAATCCGCGAAACTCAGGGTAAAGGTTTAATGCCTGATGGTACATCTCGGTTCACATGTAAAGGACAAACAATTGCACATTTTATGGGCTGTTCCACCTTTTCTGAATATACAGTAGTAGCTGACATTTCTCTCGCAAAGGTATTTATAATATATATATATTTAATAAAGAAAAATACTTTAAAAAAAAAATACAACAAAAACTCAATATATTACTGTTGCAAATATCATAGATTAATCCTATAGCACCATTGGACAAAGTTTGCCTATTAGGCTGTGGAATATCTACAGGTTATGGTGCAGCTTTAAATACTGCAAAGGTAGAGCCTGGAAGTACTTGTGCTATATGGGGTTTAGGAGCTGTAGGTCTTGCTGTAGCATTTGGTTGCAAGAAATCTGGTGCATCTCGTGTCATTGGAATAGATATTAATCCAGCCAAATTTGAACAAGGTAAATAATTTAACAAGATTGTGTAATACAATAACTAAAATAAACTTTTTATAGAAATTAATGCCCAAATGTATCTGCATTTTCCTTGTTCTTCCTCAAGATTTTGTACTAAGTATAATAACATTTTATAAATATTATTGTATTCATTTACAGCTAAAATTTTTGGATGTACAGAATTTATCAACCCTAAAAATTATAATAAACCTATTCAACAAGTGTTAATCGAGATGACTGATGGTGGACTAGATTATACTTTTGAATGCATTGGAAATGTAAATACTATGGTATGTGTTTGAAAAATTTTGTTCCACATAATAGTCCCATTCTAAAAAATTTATTTTTTAGAGGGCTGCATTGGAATCTTGCCACAAAGGATGGGGTGTTTCCATAATAATAGGAGTAGCTGCAGCTGGGCAGGAGATCAGTACTAGACCATTCCAATTGGTTACAGGACGAGTGTGGAAAGGTACTGCATTTGGAGGATGGAAATCAAAGCAAAGCATACCGAAATTGGTCGAAGAATATTTATCAAAAAAATTGATTCTTGATGAATTTATTACACATAATTTTCCCTTTGAAAAAATCAATGAAGGCTTTGATATATTGCATTCAGGAAATTGGTAAGTTCTCAAAAACTTTACTATGTATATATGAAATGAATATTAAAATGCATAAAATTATGATTTCTTACCTCTTATTATGATTATAAAATTTGCGAAAATAATATATTTCTGTGTGTGTGTGTTGCAGTTTGAGAGCCGTTCTTAAATATTAATAATACATTTCTTATTTTATGCTGCAAAATAAGCCTATTAAGAGATCTAACATGTATCTCTCTTCTCTCTTCAATCTATATAAAGAAAAAAATTTAGAATATGCATATATATATATGCATTATATATATATATATATATATATATATATATATATATATATATATATATATATATATAATGTATTTGTTTCTACTTATTATTACATTTATATTGAATCTTTAGAAATAAATAAAAAAAGAAATAAATATATTTTATATTTACTATATTAGACTCAAATAAATATTTCCTCAACAATTTCCTCAAATATTTTCTACAACAATCTTTATTCATAAAGAATTCTTACAGCCACATATACAATACCAATTATATTTATAGTAGCTCTTGAATAACGTAAAAATTTCTTACGTTTTGATCAAGTGCATACCTTCCAAAAATCATAATACAAAGATCACTAACAATTTTTTAATTGTATATAATTATATGTATATATATATATATATATATATATATATATATATATATATATATACAATATACACAAAAAAGATTTGATAAACCTATTTATATTCGCTTTTAGCTATATTAATTAGTCTAAGTTGATAATAAGTCAAACAGAATGTGCAAATTCCTTTTGATGCAGAAAGAAGTATGCATTAGCTCATTACAAACGATGTTTACTGCTTAAAATGTAGATATACTTTGAAGCATTATCTATTTTATATTTTATATTTTAGTGCACAAATTTAACACTTTATGTCTATTAAGGCAAGAATTATGATCATTTCTGAATGAACTGACAATGACTAGTAGCTTTTAAATAAAGAAAAAAATAAAATTTATAAAAATAAATGACTGATAAAATTAAGAATTATTGTACTGTATTTCGTAAATTACCAAGACAGACCAATAAAGAGAGAGAGTATTGATAGAAAAAAAAAGTAATATATTATATATTTTATCATGCATCACTTAAATCTCTTCAGTATATACTATTTTATCTCTTATTAATATGATTTGTGTATTATTTTCCCTGAATATTTTATAGAAGGAATGTATGTCAAAGTGAAATACATTATGCTTGCAAAATGAAATATTATTTTTCTTCTAAATGAGACATGTTATTTGTATTAGCTATCTCTGTGCTAATTGCCTTCTAATGCCAAAGGAATATTCACATAATCACATTGATCTTTTTTTCCTATGGATTACATGTTGCTCTAATATCTATGACGTGTACCATATACTATTGAAGTAAAAGTTGTAAGTAAAAATGCTTATATTATAGTAAATGCCGATGAATCATGTCAAATATTTAATTTCGTAAAAAACGATCTTTCAGCATTACATGATTAATGTTGCTTTCATTGTGATGTAAAAAATTGTAATATTTCTATGAATTGGGTATTGCGCAATATATAATAGGATAATAATATATTATTCCATGTTATCTCTATAAGCAATTCTTTATAGGCAATCTCTTAATAAGATATTCGACATCTTACTCTTACAATCGTGATTAACTGCATTATAATATATTAAGTAGGTCGTTAACGAGAGTACGTGAAATATAAGTCATTTTTTATTCCGTATATCTTACACTAATATCGTTTTCGAGTGAAGCAGGGTTAATCGCTCCGAGAGCGATTAAATTCAATTTGCCATGCACATATGTTCGACCGAAAATGGGTTTTAAATTTGATTAATATAAATAATATGAAGTATATCCCGTTTGATGCTATTTTGGCTTTGAAGCACAAGATTCTTTACCATGATTAAAATCAATCAAATGATTACTCGAAGTATTTTATTGATTAATCTAATAATCCAAGTACTCTTAGGCCCTGCGTACAATAGAGAAAATATTAGGAATAGGAATAAAATATTAAATATCAGGAGGAGCAATTTGGAATTATTTTACTTTAAACAAGGAAACGGAATGGATTAATTATTTCTAATTTTTATTTTTTTATTTCATTATGCGTGAATCCATTCCGTTCCCTTGTTTGAAGTAAAATAATTTTAAATTGCTCCTCCTGATATTTAATATTTTATTCCTATTCCTAATATTTTCTCTATTGTGCGCAGGGCCTTAATAATCCAAAACGGATTTTATGACGTTATTTATCTCGAAGCGATCACACTTGCTTCACTCGAAAACGCTATTGGCTATTAGCTTCTGCATACAGACGCGACAACGCTTGCCGCGCAGCAAAAGGTGATGGCGGTAACTAATCAACTTATAACTTTTCCATAAGAGCAAAAAATTAATTAGCTATCTCATCGTCTTTTGCCGCGCGGCAAGCGTCGCGTCCTGGGTGCGTTCCATTTGTAGTTCGCAACGCTCAAGTCCGCACGTCGCAATTATTCGTTCCATTTGTGTCAGCGTGGTGGTAAATGGAACAAGTTATGAGCATTAGGAAATCGTGAACATGGCGGAGATTGTGATTGCTACTACCGTGCAAATATTAATTAAGGCCATCACACACAAAATTTCGTAAGGACGTAAGATGTAAGCCATGAAGGAAGAGTAAGGAGAGTTATCTCGATAGTGTAGAAAGGAAAAAAGTTGGTCACGAAAAATGTTCCCTATGTGGCCAGGTTTGCCAAATGGAATAATTTGGACCATTTTGTCGCCATCTTGAATATTCGTATATGTATAGTCTTACGTTTAGTTGTGGTAGTAATTAGTAAGTAGTGTGTCATCCATAGACATAGTATATCTAGACCGAGTGTTGAGGAGTGGGAGCCGAGGTGCAAAAGGACATACTCTGTTTCGTGCCCCCTGCGTTCTCTCTCTCGCTCGCACGTAGCATAACGAAAGAGAGCGCTATGCTCTGTGCGAACGAGAAAGAACGCAAGGGGCACGGAACAGAGTATGTCCTTTTCTACGTGTATCTTTACCCCCACTCCTTAAATAAAGGCAAACGCTCGGTCTAGATATACTATGTCTATGGTGTCATCCAACACACTGATCACTAATACAACTAAACATAACACTATATATGTACGAATATTCAAGATGGCGACAAATTGGTCCAAGTTATTCCATTTGGCAAACCTGGCCACATACGGAACATTTTTCGTGACCATTTCCAATCTAGGTAGATAACTCTCCTTACTCTTCCTTCATGATTTAAGTGTAAGAAAATCGACCAATCCCAATCGAGTATTTGGCTCTCCGTAATCCCTACACTTTTACGAAAAGCCCAATACTCGATTGGGATTGGTCAATTTTCTTACGCTTACGTCTTATGTTCTTACGGAATTTTGTATGTGATGGCCTTTACTCCTCGAAAAGTTCGGATTCGAGTTCGGATGATGAATGCCAATTAATAGAAGAAAAAAAAGCATATTGTCCCCAAATAAAAAATTATGCACAATCTGTTGTTGCGCGTTATGTTGATTATGAATTTAAAAACCATTTTAAGTTAGTTATCAGATAATAATCTGATAATAATATTTACCATTAGTGTTAAATTTAAATTTTTAAATAATTATTTATGCAAAAAATTATTTTAGAATCAAATATATTGTTTTCATATTATTATTTATCTAATTCAAAGTAATTACTGGAAAGTATAATAATTATTAATTTTATTATTAATAATTATTAATAATTACATATTAATTTATAATAATTAAGTTACTTTTTCCATTTTTATGCACGAAAAACTAAAATACGGAAGCGCGCGGTACAACTCTTAAATCTGTGACGTCAAAAACGTTCATGCCGGCTCACCGGTCGTCAAATGGAACGGCATAAAGGACGATCTGGGCGTTGCGAACTACAAGTGGAACGCACCCTCTGTGTATCCCAATAATCCTCATCATGCAAGATGACTATGAGAAAAAGAAGAATAAAAGAATGTTCTCTAAGTTTGCCGAAAAAAAATGTAATAGATAACACTGATCGCGATAAAATGAGACCCTTTTGCTTTAAGTTCTGTCAAGTTATCTCTAGTAGATTTTTTAGCGCTGGTTACGAATCTGACTGTAAAAGTGGCATATCACGTCAAGTTTTTGAGAAAACCTCAGTCAAAGTTGTAAAAATAGGCGTTTTTGATATTTCTGTGCGAGTTATACTTTTCGATGGGGACGTGCTCCAGAAAGCAGTGACTCAAATGAATGATCTCAAAATGAAGCTCAAGACTTATGCTTTATGATAAAAATACCAGAAATCCCAAGCAGGAAATGTTTTCCTAAAAAAAAAGTGATCGAAACATAAGAAACATCATTTATCGCAGTGTCCCCCAGTCATACGTTTCTTTTTCTCTCTCTCTCTCTCCTCTTCCTTCTCAAACTCTTCCCTTCTCTCTCTCTTTCCTCCCTCCCTTCTTTTCCCTCTCCCTCTCTCTCGCCCCATCTCCTCGCTCCCGCCCTCCCCATTACTCCCACTCATCCTCTTTTCCTCCCTCTCCTTCCTCTCTCTTTCCAATTGTCTGTTACTAAATTTTTTGTAAAAAGCATTCTAATCATGAAAGTCAATATGTATATTTATCTGGTCACTCATCACAAATCACATGTTAAAATTTTAAAATTGAAAATGGAGGATCTAAAATGGCGGATTAAATTTTTAATTTTGAAATTTCAACATGTGACTCGTGATGATCCAGATAGCACATGGACATTCAATGAACGTCCATCGACCGTTCTGGACGTTGGACATCCATTTTCATCCAAAAAAGATTCGTCGGACATCTGTCGGATATCCATACCCACTCGGCGTGTAATATTTCTGATACATTGCTGCAATATTCCATTTGAAATATTACACCTTTCAACAATATTACAGAAATATTTCACGACTGTTTCTGCAACATTTCTGCAATGTTTCAATCTCCGCAATTATTTCAAATGCAACCTTGCTAAAAGATTTCAGCAATATTTCGGTAATATTACTGAAATATTTCTGAAACATATCCCAAGTAGCAAACTGACGTCATAATGACGGTAAATTTTGGTCACAAAATGACCACTTAGGCATCCTAAGTTAGGTCTCATGAGACCCGAAAATGATGTCGATATGTCACATCCACGAGATGTCATTTTCTGATGTTTGTTTGACGGCAAAACTAAGATCAATTACAGTAATAACTCAGTAAGCAATTTGATAACAAATTGTTACCAAATTGACATCAAATTCGCTCAAAACTTGGTAACAAATCCAGTGCCATCTGTGTCCGCATTAAGCCTGTGTTTTGATGACAAAGTTTGCTGACATAACCTGACAGCAAATTGATGGCAAAAACCGAGCAAAGCTTGACATGATTTGACGTCAAATTGGTGGCAAAAATTGAGCAAGATCTGCGCAGGACAATCTGACAACAGATTGTCAGCAAAAACCGAACAAATTCTACAGCTTTTGGCCATTCATATAAAATAGTATATTTAAATGGATTTAAAGTCTCAACCCTAAGTAATAAAATGATGATAAGTTTTGGTCATAAAATGACCATTAGATAATTAGACATCCTAAGTTAGGTCTCATGAGACCCAAAATATATCACATCTACGGGAGACCATTTTCTGAGACAAATCACAATATTGTTATATAAAATCATATATTAATGTGTTAAAACATATAGGTAAATTTAAATAATTTAATTTATAAAATTAAAGATCTTTTTGGACAGAAATTGTTCGAATAAGTGAAAAACGAACAATTATCTGTCCGATTTGCCAAAAATCAGTTCAATATTTGAATTTCCTGTATAAGAATTGTGTCAAAAATTGAACTGATAGAAATATATATATTATAATATCATTAGCATTTTGCAGGCTTTATATACACTCATGACAAGAATTTGAATACGGGTATAGATAATGAATAACGTGCCGCATAGCGATAAGCGACTGAACTATTTTATAATACTTTGTAATAAGCTGCAGATTCTGTTCGGTTTTTGCTGCCAATTTGCCATCAGATTGCGCACCCCAGATCTTGCTCAGTTTTTGCCGACAATCTGATGTCAGTCATGTCAGCAAGCTTTGCTCGGTTTCTGCCGCCAATTTGCTGTCTAGTTATGTTAGCAAGCTTTGGTTGGTTCTTGCCGGCAATCTGCCAGTTTAATCGGTAATAACAACTCTTGTACCAAATTTGTAGCCTTTTTGCTGACAATAATTTGTAGCAAGCACTTGGCAATATCTGTTAGAACAGACGTGGCTGACTGGGATTATGACAGAAAAATAAATTATTATAAAAAAAGTGATGAATGAGTAAATATAGTAGTAATAATTCTATCTCTAACGTAAAAAAAGCTTGCTTAAAATAATTATGTAATCTGCTCCTCGTCTCCAGACGTAGTTTCATCATTATAATTTTTCGGAGTTGTTTCATTTTATGATGCTTCTTTATCTACGCAATCTTTCAGAAATTTTTCAGAAATTTTTTTAATGCGATGTTGCTTTTGATATGTTACAGAAATTTTATTTGTGTAATGTAAATGTAATATTACTTTTATAATGTTTCAAAAATATTCTTGAAATATTACATCTGCCACATTTTTTTTTGCAATATTACAGAAACGTATAAATATTAAAACAAACTTTTTTATCTTTCTGAAAGATTTCAAAAATATTGCAAATGCAATATTTTAGAAAACATGATGCAGGTACATTTCTGAAATATTTCGGAAGCAAAGTTACAATTGAAATGTTAATGAAATATTTCTGTACCATTTCCGAACATTACAATATTTCAGCAATATTACATGCCGAGTGGGATATCAATTATTAGCCGCCGATTTTGCATAGACCAAAAATCATCCGTCTAACAACATTGACCGAGAGTCGAGAAACAAAAGAAGAAAAATTGCTCGATATTTTAACGTCCAAGACCAAACATCCTGTGGACGTCTAAATATTGACCACTGACGAATGTCTCAAATCGGATATACGATAGACATTTATTTCATGTCCATGGACATGCGGACGTAAAATAGATATAAAATGAACCTCCATAGGACATCCTGTGCTATCTGGGAAGTGACCAGGCAAACGTATACATACCGACTTTCATGATTAGAATAATTTTTTTAAAAATTTTAGTAAGGGACAATTGGACAAACGTATGACTGGGGAACACTGCAATAAATGATGTTTCTTATGTTTCGACCACTTGTTTTTAGGAAAATCTTTCCTACCTGAGACTTCTGGCATTTTTATCATAAAGCATAAGTCTTGAGCTTTATTTTGAGCTGTCATTGCTTTCTGGAGCACGTCATCGAAAGATATAACTCACGCAAAAGTATCAAAAACGCCTATTTTAGCAACTTTGACTGAGGTTTTCTCAAAAACTTGACGTGATACGCCATTTTACGGCCAGATTCGTAACCAGTTACGAAATCTACTAAAAGGACGTAAAGGACTTATAGAATATCAAGGCAAATTTGATGTTGAACAGTGTAAGCGAGGAATAATGGCAAGATTTTCGGCTATTGCATTCGGTGAAACAAATAAAACATAATCAGGAAGAGTTCCTTTAGCACACATTTCCGATACAACACATCACCATTGATCTTTATATGTAACTGGATATAAAGGATAGGGCGAAAAAACTGTGACCAATTAAAGCTCGAAGGTCTGGCCTTTGTTTACAACATGGCGTCTTTGCATTGCGCTCCCCTGCCGAAAATGGTCGATTAAAACTGATTAAAACATAATCCGTTTTAATCGGTTTTAATCGGTTCAATCCGCGCCAGGATTAAAAAGTAATCGATTTTAATTCCGAACGAACTATAATCGGTTTTAATATCGCTTTCGCGGATTATTTCCAATCTAAAATCATTACATTCTAATCCATATTGTTGTCAATCCAAATAAACACGAATAATCGAATGGATATTGTGGCTGCCGTAGGTCGTCACATTAAGCACAATCCGCGATACAATAGTGCGACCCGCAACTTGGCGGTCCACGCGCTCGCGCGTCCGCGCCTAGTTCCGGGCGGCGCCGCTACGCGGCGAAGGTCGAGCGGGCCAACCTGGAAGTAGAAAGCGGTCAAGCGGGGATATAAGGCGGACCCTCTGCGAAGAATTCGTATATTTGTTTTTAACAACTGAGTTTCAATTGCAGAAACACCGATTCAATAATTAATTGTGACTCATGATAACAGCAAATCCGACTTCACACTACATAAAATCAATTTACTTTCCATCTGCGAAATGATAAAATTCTTTATTAAAAGGGATTATTTTTTACCTATGGATTGACTATGGTAAATTCCAATTCAATTGCATTAAAACAGGTTTAATTATAACTTTATGAAATCATATAATTTCGCATTGAGGTGGAGATATATCCTCCAACATTAACCTCGCCTGAAGCGTACTAAATTCGATTTGACTATTTTCAATCGGTTTTAATACCGCATTTTTGGTGCAGAAATCCCGATCGATTCGGATTACATTTTTTTAAATCCGTTTTAATCGACCATTTTCGGCAGAGTCTATTTGATGCTATTTTTATTTCAAAATGTAAGATTCTTTGCCCTGATTAGTCCATGTTTGAAGCGAAAAAAGGATAGAGATAAAGGTACAATTTCATGCTGCTAAAACGAATGATTGAAGCAACAGATTTGTCGCTCGTAATTCAACGGCTACAATTTTGTAGTTTAAACTGGTTCAACTATAAAGCATTACCGCTCAAACACTGTGTGAAATGCTAATGCTGTCATGTTGATCGTGTGTACCAAAAATACATAACCTTGCAGAATAAGACCTTGCGCACAATAAAGAAAATATTAGGAATGGGAATAAATATTAAATATCAGAAAGAGTAATTTGGAATCATTTTACTTCAAACAAGGGAACGGAATGGATTAACACATAATGAATTAAAAAATAGAAAAATCTATCTATTCCGTTTCCTTGTTCAAAGTAAAATAATTCCAAATTGTTTTTCCTAATATTTAATATTTATTCCTATTCCTAATATTTTCTCTATTGTGCGCAGGGCCTAATTAAAGAACATTAAAGATAAATCATAAAAAATAAAAATAAAAATAAATAATTATAAATAATTATAAATAATTCATGCATCTTGCACTTTCTAATTTTACATATGATAAAGTAGCTTTATAGAATCTCTCATTACGATTTTGAAACAGTGCAACTCAAAATTTTTTTTTTAGGATAACATTTCTTTTGTGTTTGATATGTTAACAGTATTACAATAACAGCAACAATGATATCAGTTTAAAATTCGATTTCATGACCTCGAATTATTCGATTACAATTTAATATCCAATTATAATATTTATGTTTTCTGGAAACCATACCACAACTGTTTACAACACGTTAATTAATATTGAAAATGCTAATAAAAGAAAAAACGCGAAATCTGTCTCTCAACTTTTAACTTTGTCGTTTCTATCCTTTTTCATATATAAAAGTTAATAGTTCAATAGTTTTTTTGCTGTAATAGTTCAGCGACAAAAGTCGTTATGTGATCCTTTTTGTCGCTCAAACGATCAGTTTCAGCGGCTCGTGAAAATGCACCTTAAGCCACAATTGTAATGGCTTCCGGTGTTCTATTGTTCACAGTTTCTGAGTCGCGGATGCTAGTGTATCTCATAACCAGTTGTATATAAAAATCAGTGCACATCACACATATCGATCACTGCTTAGGCCTGTGTTCCGATTCAGTATCAATAATTTACGTCACGTACACTATAATATCGGGTGCATCCGAGTGGAGAATCGGAACATAGCCTAGGGTATCCAACATGATTGGCCAATCAGAAGGTCCTAGTGTTCAATTGGCAATGTGAGCTATCAGATCCCGTTTACATAGGCTGCGGTCCGAAACACGCTGACGGTACCCCTAGCGCTCACGACGCTCATGATCGATCCAATTTGTTAACGCGCTTAGGTTCGGTTTCACAACTTACTTTAACCGGAATTTAACTCGTTAATGGAGGATTCACATTGTATCTGATGTCCGATGTACGACGTCAGATTGGATACATCGGACATCAGATGTAATGTGAATTTTCCATTAACGAGTTAAACTTCGGTTAAAGTAAGTTGTGGAACCGGACCTTAGAGCGTGCTAACAACGCTTTCATTTCGGACCGCCTGTGGTTATGAGCGTGATTCGCAGAATAACATATTACCTGTGTCACCGACGAGATATAATAGCATCTCGTCGGCGCCTGTGTTATTAATAGTATATACCTATATTATTTGCTTTATTATACACTAATGTTCTTTAACTAATGCTCAATATTATATGGGTACGGAATTTCTAATCTTTTCAACTCACGATATAGCCTACCCTTAACCCCATCGAATCTAATATATCGGAATACAATCTAGTTGATGCAAAGCTTAAAAGGAATTGTAACAGCGGGACTTGTAAAACGTGGATTCTGTTAAATACAGCGACGCCAAAATAATTAAGATATTACAGTCAAGTTCGCCTAACAATATTCTACTCAAACCTTTTCTTTCAAAATTTGCCGCGCAAATAACGCAACCCTCAGAGTGCCGTCCCATGGCGCGTGTTGCGATACGCGCGTATCGGGCGTATCGAACTCTGCGACCAATCACAGACGATTCGCTGTTTTCAGTACGCCGGAGTTCGGTTCCTACAGTCCCATGGAGCGGATTATGCGGAAGCGGATCCAGCGGATCGCCAATCACGGAGTTGTTCCGATAGATCCCTTTCAAAGATTACGTCGAAGCAAACCTGTGATTGGCGATCCGCTGAATCCGCTTCCGCGTAACCCGTTCTATGGAACTGTAGGAACCAAACTCCGGCGTACTGAACACACGCACACAAGCACGCATGCACCTAAAAAGTAAAGTTTTCAAAAGTCAGTTGTTTGCGAATATTAATAAAGTAAAAAGTGAAAATTTGAAAACTGCTGTTGGTGTTTGTACAATTTTAATAAAGAAAATTGTGAAAAATAGTTTATAGTAAATAGAGGTAAATAAAATTTGGTATATTAAATTAGATTAGTGTGTATATTATCTCTTGAATGTTTATTTCCATTCCTATTGCATTATTGTATTGCAGTATTGTAGTGTTGTATTTTCCTATTGCAATATTGTATTTTCATTGTCCATCCTTAAAATATTTTGTATATCAGTTTTTCAGCTTCTTTTACACACACACACACAACACATGCATCGATTACATGTGTCACTGTGCGATACGCTCGAATTCAGCGGATTGTCGGCGTATCAAAAACGGCGGATCATCTGTGATTGGTTGCGGAGTTCGATACGCCCGATGCGCGCGTATCGCAATACGCGTCATGGGACGTCATCCTCAGGGTGCAGCAAAATAGCGTAACGCGGAACGAAAGCGGAACCAATCACGAGCGTTCCGCAGTTTCGTTCCGTTTTCAGTAGTTTCTAGCGGAATAGATTTCGCAGATCGCGTAATGTACATATACATCTATACATATACACATGGTATAATAAAAGCTAACTTCAAAATCTTCCTTTATCTCTCAAAAATGAGTAATAACTTGTAATAATTAATAATTTATCTCTGTTTTTGTACTGACCACGTTGCTCTACGCTACCAATTTAACAAAGTATGTGTGTACATACATACAGTTCCGTCATTTTTGTTACGTGGATTTCAAGTCCCTACATCTCCATGGAGCGGAATGAGCGCAAGCAGAACGAGCAAAACGTCTCTAAAATGACTTTTAAATATTGTTTTAATCGGTCGTTTTTTATTATCATGTACATAAATATTGAAATGAATGCGTTCTTATTGAAAATATTGATTACAAATGTTAAATAAGTTAAATAAGTTTCAATGCAGTTTTAACCTTTTTGAAATAATGACTCGTGATTGGTTACGCATTGGTCCGCAGTGCGCTCGTTACGCTCCATGGAGATGTAGAGACTTGGAATCCACGTGTGGGCTGTGTTCCGATTCCCCACCCGGATGCACCCGATATTATAGTATATCCCTGCGGAAAATGGTCGATTAAAACCGATTAAAACATAATCCGTTTTAATCGGTTTTAATCGGTTCAATCCGCGCCCGAATTAAAAAGTAATCGATTTTAATTCCGAACGAACTATAATCGGTTTTAATATCGCTTTCGCGGATTATTTCCAATCTAAAATCATTACATTCTAATCCATATTGTTGTCAATCCAAATAAACACGAATAATCGAATGGATATTGTGGCTGCCGTAGGTCGTCACATTAAGCACAATCCGCGATACAATAGTGCGACCCGCAACTTGGCGGCTCACGCGCTCGCGCGTCCGCGCGTAGTTCCGGGCGGCGCCGCTACGCGGCGAAGGTCAAGCGAGCCAATCTGGAAGTAGAAAGCAGTCAAGCAGGGATATAAGGCGGACCCTCTGCGGAGAAATCATATATTTGTTTTTAACAACTGAGTCCGTTTCAATTGTAGAAATACCGATTCAATAATTGATTGTGACTCATGATAACAGCAAATCCGACTTCACACTACATAAAATCAATTTACTTTCCATCTGCGAAATGATAAAATTTTTTATTAAAAGGGATTATTTTTATCTATGGATTGACTATGGTAAATTCCAATTCAATTGCATTAAAACAGGTTTAATTATAACTTTATGAAATCGTATAATTTCGGATTGAGGTGGAGATATATCATCCAACATTAATCTCGCCTGAAGCGTCCCTGCCGAAAATGGTCGATTAAAACCGATTAAAACATAATCCGTTTTAATCGGTTTTAATCAGTTTTAATCGGTTCAATCCGCGCCCGGATTAAAAAGTAATCGATTTTAATTTCGAACGAACTATAATCGGTTTTAATATCGCTTTCGCGGATTATTTCCAATCTAAAATCATTACATTCTAATCCATATTGTTGTCAATCCAAATAAACACGAATAATCGAATGGATATTGTGGCTGCCGTAGGTCGTTACATTAAGCACAATCCGCGATACAATAGTGCGTCCCGCAACTTGGCGGCCCACGCGCTCGCGCGTCCGCGCGTAGTTCCGGGCGGCGCCGCTACGAGGCGAAGGTCGAACGAGCCAACCTGGAAGTAGAAAGCGGTCAAGCGGGGATATAAGGCGGACCCTCTGCAGAGAAATCGTATATTTGTTTTTAACAACTGAGTTTCAATTGCAGAAACACCGATTCAATAATTGATTGTGACTCATGATAACAGCAAATCCGACTTCACACTACATAAAATCAATTTACTTTCCATCTACGAAATGATAAAATTTTTTATTAAAAGGGATTTACCTATGAATTGACTATGATAAATTCCAATTCAATTGCATTAAAACAGGTTTAATTATAACTTTATGAAATTGTATAATTTCGCATTGAGGTGCAGATATATCATCCAACATTAACCTCGCCTAAAGCGTACTAAATTCGATTTGACTATTTTCAATCGGTTTTAATACCGCATTTTCGGTGCAGAAATTCCGATCGATTCGGATTACATTTTTTTTAATCCGTTTTAATCGACCATTTTCGGCAGGGGAGCGCACCGCAGACCAATGCGCAACCAATCACGAGTATACGTGACATATATTATAATATCGGACGCACCCGGGTGGGGAATCGGAACATAGCATAGCGAAAACTGCGGAACGTTCGCGATTGGTTCCCTTCTCGTTCCGCGTTACGCTAATCCGCTGCATGGGTTTGCACCCTCACGGCGACCCACCTCCGGACCATGGGCGTCCTGAGCACGTCATGAGCACGAATCCGTGACGTCACTTCGCTCACGAAAAACGCTCACGGAATGAATCGGACCGACAATGAGCGCGCTAATAGCGCTGTGAGTGTGTTTCGGACCGCAACCATAGTTAAAAGTCAAATGTCAAAAATTACAAAAATCTATTTATTTCGTATATTAATATCATGTGTGACTAATTAAGTTTAGCATGTGCAAGCATGATGGTAGCAGAATAATTTTACTTTTATTTTCTTTTTTCTCTGTCAATCAGTTTGATTCCATTCGGTTATATTATTACACAATCGTAATTGGTATTATATATATTTCATTATATTTCAATGCGTTACAACGCACATATTATTACATATTATTAATCTAGACGTTAAAAATCATATGTAAAGCGTCCATTTATATTTTTTTATTATATGTAATTTGTGTGAATTCCGAAATTACCTCATTCAATTCCTTATCCAGAGGCCTTCTCCTTTTCCTCACTTCGCTAATCTCTTTGTTTTTTGTGTTTATATAAATGATAAGTAATTATACTATTTATAGATTTAGTTGTGCGTGAAGGTACTTGATAGGCACAAAGATAATTCAATAGTCTGTATCACAGAGAGGCTACACTCTCTGGTCTGTATATAATGTGATTTGCAGCAGAATTTCCTACCTTTTCCGCTTATCCAGCAACCCTCACACACCTACATACTTTCGGGTATATTTGCACATTTCCTACATGGATTCAATTGGATATTGCTCGAAATTATGAGTGCACGAGGTCTACTTGCGTCATAGAGCTTATATATCTGTACATATTGCGATTTTGTAACTGTTAATGATGTCGCTATTATAACGTGTCGTTACACAGAATATTTGTCAGTGTTATATATTTTGACATGTTAAAAAAGCTCGTATCAACTACACATTAAAGGTACCATTTCATGCGCAGCGTGCTGCCACAGCAATTCACTGCTATTGGTTAAAAATTTGTTACTGGATGATGTAAAATAAATTCCACTATATTTCGCTTCGTCGCTTGAAGTTCAATCAAACGAACAGCAAAGCAGCAAAACTTAAAAAAGACAAAGAGCGATGCGTACCATAAGTCACCAAAGTGCACCAAAGTGGTAAATAGCAAAAAAGTGTGAACAACCGTGATAAAATAAAAAGAATGACATCAAATAATGTATAAAGATGTATTTATCATTATTAAATTGTATATAATTGTAGATAATTTGTGTATATATATATAGTTGTTCTTGTAACTAAAATATATTGAAATAATTGAAATATTCAAATTTGTTTCTTCTTATAATATCGTTTTTCTTTTGAAGTTTCACTGGCCCAAGTTACAATTACATTAGCTGCTGCAATTGCAATTTTTTGTTTTTTCAATGTTTCAACATTATTTGTTTGAATCACTTGCTCACATTTTTTGTACTACTGATACAATTTTTGATTGTACGACATTATCAAATTAAACAAAACTGTTAAAATTAAATTCAAGTGATTTCAAGGTTATAATTTAATGTTATTAAGCAACTGTGCTGCTGTTGCCGCTACCACTACATCTTTCCATGAGCAGCAAATATGCTTTAGTAAATTCTGATCACGTGATTGTTTTGCTGTTGCAGCATGCTGCATATGAAAAGGCACCTTTAAGATTGAAGATTAAAAATTGGAATTTGACTAAACAAAACAAAAGAATCTAGAAGAAGCCTGGGGCCATATTCTCGAAAAATATCGCATACGATATTTGTCATTGCGCAACTAAAACGTATCGGAAAATAACTGAGTACACATTTTATGGAAAATTGTTTCCCGGTGCATTTCGTTCAAACTTTCGGATTTTGCAGTTTGTGTGATGATGAGCAAAAGTCTCAATAGGCATAACTTTCTAGGATCAATAGTTTGCAGAAAGCGTTGAAAGTTGATTTTTACTGATTGTTTTGTTGACTCTTTTGTAAAAATTATCGTCTTTGCAGATTTTTGAAAATTTTAACAAGTAAAACATTCCAAGAGTCATCACGTGGAGGTGTCTGCAATTCGAATTTCACTCAAACCTTCTCAATCACTCAGCTATAAAGACTAAGGGTGTTTTTTAGCAAGTTACACAGATGACACAGGCTGTGTTCCAAAATTCACTATCAGTACTGGAAATCTATAATTCACGTAACATATATTATAGATTTCCAGTACTGGCAGTGAATTTTGGAACACGGCCACAGTGTAAGGGGTCGTTCCCACTGAGCGCATCTCGCGTCGCGTCATGCGTCGCGTTACAAGGTAGCCAATCAGAACATCTGTTTTATTGCTTCATCTCCGACGCGACCTTCTTGCGCGACGCGTCGATTTGGTTCGTTTGGTTGCTCGACATTCTCGCGTTTGCTATAATAACATAATTTTATACATACATACTATACTCACTCTGTTTCAATCGTAGGTCCCCGATATTTAATACACTGTTTTAGGTCATATACTGTTTTACAGAAAACAGATAATCAGATTTGTACTATATTTTAATTTAAAGGTTATGTTTACGTTTATTGCAACCAATAACCTGGCGAACTAGTACATTCTGCGCATGCGTTGATTTGCCGCGACGCGTTCAGTGTGAATAACAAAAAACGCCATGTCTTGAACTGCCGTCGCGTCGCGTCGTGACGCGATGCTTGACGCGCTTAGTGAGAACGACCCCTAACACAGTATCATACAATTGGCTATCAAATAAAGAATTTTTAAAGTCCCGAAAATTTCTTTATTTGATAGTCAATCATTGATATTGTGATGATATTGTGTGTTACAATGTGTCATATCTGTGTAAAATGTTGGGAAACCCCTAAGTCCTATGTTGGAAGACCCTAAATTATCGCTTAATCATTAAATTACAGTTTTATTAGCTGCATCTTGGCTCTATTTTTCATACAGAATAAGATTAGAAAAAATGGAGATGAGATTTAGATTTGAATGGCAATGCGTTATTTGGCGCTTCATCTAATTCGTGGCAATAGCTACAATAACAGCGCTACATCATTATTATTCATGGCGCTCGGATGCTAGCATATATCCTAGAATGGACCAGCTAGCATAGGCGCGCTAACTTCTGAATTCTGATTATAAAATGTTGAAGTAAGGCCATTGTTCGAACTTTTCAGTAGTTACACAAAACTTATATGTATATGCTTATACATATACATATATTGTGACGGTAGAACCGTCACTGTACATAGGACAAAATATATATATAGATACGCATGGCCCGCTTATTTCACCCTGTTCTATCCATCCCGTTGTCTCACTCTCCGCAAGCGCTATCTCTCTCGTGGTGCCCCCACGCGGTACCACCGCCGGACCGACGTCGTACAGTGGGGGACGCCGGCCGGGTATATAAGACCGCCCGGCCGAGGCATCGAGACCAGATCCCATCCCGAGATCTTACCACCGACACTGACCTGCTAACCACTATCCGCTACCTCTTGGGGCTAAGGTTTCTCTTAGCTCCGCCGGGATTCACCGGCTCTCTGCCACCTTTAAGGGCTGACGTTTCGCCCTGCTCCGTCGGGATTTGCCGGTTTTCCGTTGCCAAGGCAGCGTCCGACGTGACACTCGGCCCTGCCCGCAATACCTGGCCACCCAGCCTGACGCTAGTTCGTAAGCCGACTGTAAATACCGCGCCGTAGAAATAAGTCTACGCGCCGTAGCCAGTAAGTCGTAGGAAGTAAGCAAGTAGTAACCACGCTCGTAGTATACGCACCGTAGGCAGTAAGTCGTAGTCAGTAAGCTGGTAGTAAGCACATTCGTAGTATACGCGCCGTAACCAGTAAGTCGTAGTCAGTCAGCTAGTAGTAAGCACGCTTGTAGTATACGCGCCGTAGCAAGTAAGTCTTTGGTAAGCCACAAAAAAACGAATAATTGTTTAAAAAAATACATTATAAATAATTACATACTTTTTCTTAAAAACAATTTTTTTTTTTACTAATTGATTTGTCTCATTATTCTATACATAAAAGTATTACGGTAAAATTATCGAAAACTAAATATTTTACGAGATATTTTATTTTTTATATCAAAATATGTCAGGTTAAAATATAAAATAACTCAAAA
Source organism: Formica aquilonia x Formica polyctena (assembly GCA_907163055.1). Taxonomy (NCBI): domain Eukaryota; kingdom Metazoa; phylum Arthropoda; class Insecta; order Hymenoptera; family Formicidae; genus Formica; species Formica aquilonia x Formica polyctena. The sequence continues at coordinate 147,143 of CAJQTV010000256.1, forward strand.
AGTACTTAATGAAAAAATACTTTATTATAGTGTTTTGAAAAGCTCTCGAGATAAGCTACAAGAATATGCAATAAAAAGTAGGCAGTTCCATTTAAAAAATTGAAGGTGACCTTGCTTTTTTATGGAAAAAAAATGTTTGGTCAATTTTTATTATTGCAATTTGTTGCCGGTTAGAAACTGATAAATTTCTGTTTATGACTTTTTTATGTCAGATTATTGTAAGTGCCTTAAAAATCGTGGCGACCGTTACGAGGACCACCCTGTATATACAGGGTGTTTCATTTTAATCGCCCCAGGCAAATATCCCGAAAAATATGAAAGATATGGAATAACGTTTCAAACAAAAGTTGTTTGATTCGAAGGGGGACATAAGATGGTTTCATTGGTTTGACCTTGAGTGAACGTGCCAAGGTCATATGGAGTTCAACTTTATTTTTTAAATGGAGTCCCCTATTTTTTATTGCATATTCTTATAGCTTACTTCGAGCGCTTTTCAAAACACTATAATTAAGTATTTTTTCATGAAGTACTTTTCGAGTAACAAGGCTTGAAAGTTACAATTTCGCCGACATTAGCATTACCTAAGGTGCACCGCGTGAAGGTTGCCCAGTCGTATTTACACCTCTTTTGTGCTGTGCGTGTGTGCGTGCGTGCGTATGTGTGTGTGTGTAAGCAAAAGATTAAATAAAAATATATTTATTCAAAATGTTCGAAGTGACACCAAAAATGTTAGCCCGCGTCCGAAAGTGTTCTCGTAAAATAATTTTAAAATGTATTTAAAATGTATTTTAGTATTGTGTACTTCATTTTAATCGCCCAGGTTGTTATCTCGTAAGGTAAGCAAGATAGCGAAAAATGTTGCATATAAATGTTTTAGGGTTCCGAGGTAATGACATTGATCTTTCCGTAAAGGTCGTTTTTCAAGGTCAATTTTATTTTTTTAAATAGCAGCACTTATTTTTCGTTGCATTTTTTGGTTATAATTTTTGGAAACATTTTTTGTATCTTGATATTTTTTTGTAAAACTAATAGTTTTTGAGATTGGATTCAAAGAATAAAAAATCGTAATTTTAGGTCAGATCAAAATCAACTTTATTCTTAAAAAATGAAAACTATTTTTTATTGTACTTTCGGATTTATCTAATGAAAATTAATGTTTTTGATACCTTAACAATTTTTTACAAAATCAGTAGTTTCCGAGATATTTGGACTAAAAATTGCGATTTTTACGAACACTAAAGCGCGCTGCCCTTTCATTTCGGGAGAATGCCTAGAACGCGTTTGAAGTATTCGGAGGATTGTCGAAGCTTGACTTTTACGAAGCTTGACTTTTACGAGCTCTGTTACACGGCACCCTTAATCGGGTTTAATAACATCCGTAGTTGTGAAACTGACCAATCATAGCTATTCCTCTGAAGAATGGAATGACTGTAATTGGCCAGCCTTCGAACTACGGATGTTATTAAACCCGATTAGGGGTGACGTGTAAACGTAGTCAATGAAACAATCACAGCGCCCTTTTTCAGTATAGACTACTACCATAAAACACTTCCATTAGGCTGCCATTCAGCTGATGGTTTTTAGTTAAAATCGACTCGAGTTGGCTAGTTATTAGAGTAAATTTATTTTATTCCCTTTTGTTAATTGTCATTATCAACATGGCAGATTACCCGCCCTCAGAAGTTGTTGATATGACTGGTATTTATTATGCCGCTGATAATAATGCTAGAGAAGCAGCTCGTCAATATCGAGATAAGTACCCGGATAGACGATATCCCGATCATAAAGCAATTTTGTGTTTAATAGCTAGAGCGCGTACGGGACAGATGAAACGCAAACGTTCTGAAAAACCATTAAATAACGACGATGCTATTATCGTAACTATATTAGGAATGGTAATAATAAATCCGCACATTAGTCAACGTCAAATTAGTCGTGATTTAAATGTCTTTCCTGCGACTGTATAAATAGAATTTTACGTGGCAATCACATTCATCCTTATCACATTTCACTTAATCAGGAGCTTTCTGATAATGATAAAGTTCTTCGTGTCACATTCTGCAGGTGGGCTGTAACTCAAATTCAGCTCGATCCATATTTTTTTCTCGTGTTATGTTTAGTGACGAGGCTGCATTTGAGAGCAATGGCATACTGAATCGGCATAATAGCCATTATTATTCTGATATCAATCCGCACTAGGTTCGTCATGTAGATAATCAGCATCGGTGGAAGATGATAGTTTGGTTAGGTGGTATTTTAGATAGTCATATTGTTGGACCCCACTTTTTTGATGGTAATGTTACAGGGGAATCATATTTACGTATACTACGAGATGTGTTGCCAAGGATGTTACAGTTTGTCGATGAAAATACAGTCCAATGTATGTGGTTGCAACAGGACGGTGCACCACCACACTACGCACACCCTGTAAGGGACTTTTTAAATTTAACTTATCCGCGCCGTTGGATTGGACGAGGTGGTCATGTAGCATGGCCATCCAGATCACCAGATCTAACATTACCAGATTTTTTCTTATGGGGCTATTTAAAAAATACTGTTTATACCAGGTTATACCGCACTTACCATAGCTGAAAACCTAAAGGACCGCATCAGACGGGCGTGTAGAAGTATACCAACCATCGTTCTCAGAAAAACAGTCGATGCATTCGAAAAATGGTTGCAATTATGTATCCAATAGAATGGTGGTACATTTGAGCATTTGCTGTAGACCAAAAATACATTCAATATGACTTCGATGTGATCCAACAGAGTCAATTGGTCTTGCCTTCACTGGCCGGCACACTTTGGGTAATGCTAATGCCGGCGGAATTGTAACTTTCAAGCCTTGTAACTCAAAAAGTACTTCATCAAAAAATACTTAATTATAGTGTTTTGAAAAGCTCTCGAAGTAAGCTACAAGAATATGCAATAAAAAATGGGGGTTCCATTAAGAAAACATCAATCACATTGTCTTGGCCTTAAAAAGGTCACTCAAAGTCAAGTCCATATTTTCATCATATGTCCCTCTCTGAACCCTACAGCTTTTGTATATAAAACATTTTTTTCCATTTTGCTTACTTTACCAGATATTTGCGTGCGTTGATTAAAATGACTCACTCTGTATATGTTCTAAGGTGGATAACGGGCATCTCTTTCTAGTATTATTTGATTGGTCCATGGCATGTCACATGACATCATTCTCAGTTTTACTATTTTTGCTACAAATCACTGAACGTTGTACATATGTATATATGTATGTATGTATGTCTATACATATGGGGGTCTATTACGGTTCTTGAAACAAGGTGAAAATTATAAAAGTGAACAGATTTACTAGATTTCGACAAATGAAATTGTAAATACTCTAGTGAATTTCCTTACTTTTGTAATTTTCACTTCGTTTCAAAAACCGTAATAAGCCTCAAGGATACACAATCGACTCCCACTATTGAAGCCTATACGTATGCATGGCGTCACCGAGTCAATGTTTTTAATAAGGTTTTACATCGATAAAAAGAGATGCCAGTCATCCAAACGCATCTCTCTCTCGGCAAAATAGTGGCGACAGCCAAACAATGGGATCAATGGCTCATTCCAGTATGTATAGAGTTCAGTGCGATCGCTAGAAGCGCAACGAAGCTTTGGAAGGACCGCGCTACAAATGACAACGGTTATGTACGAGCGGTACATAACGCTAGATTCTCACGTTCTAGCCACCGCATATTAGTGGCTGTCCTCACTGCACGTATATCCTCGTGCAAAAATTGGCCGATCTTTTTTAATTAATCTCTTAAAAATGTGTTTTTTCGAGATTTGAGAAAAATGTTTCAAATAAAAGTTGTAGGGTTTTAAGTTGCGCATTAAGTAGCAATATTTTAGTGTGACTTTAAATAGCATTGTTAAGGACACGTAAAAATCACTTTCGGATAATATTAATGGCGGTACTGTACCTTTCAAGGTACAGTTTTATAACTCGGAAAATACTGAATGGAAAGGAACTTTATTATAGTGTTTTGAAAAGATCTCAAGAAAGGCTCTAAAAATATGCAATAAAAAATAAGGGATTCTATTTAAAAAATTGAAGATAACCTTGTCCTGATCTTGGCGACGCCATCCAAGATCAATTTGATAAGATCAGTAAATAGATCTTTTTAAACTCTACAACTTTTATCTGAAAAATTTTTTTATAAAACTTATATTTTTCGAGATATTCCAAGATGGCGACCTTTTTTATACACTGTATATGCACATATGTGTATACACAAATATAAAATTCACAAAAAATGGGCGCTAGTTAATCTTGTTATTACTACTTTCTACCCCGAGAGGCCAGAAAGCATTTTCAAGTCTTAGGCCAGTGGCACATAGAAAAACTTAAGCAGTAAGACTTAAGACTTTCATCTATACGGAGAATTTCATCTATACGGAATTTTCAGCGTTGTTTACGTTTCAATATGGCTGCCTTACTGTTCGATCGTGATTGGTCAATTCGCTTACGTCTTAAGTCTTACTGCTTAAGTTTTTTTATGTGCCCGGGCTCTTATCTCGACCGTAAAGCAATACGTTACAAGAACAAAAGGATAGCGCGCTTGTCGGTACTTGTTTATCTCCCAATAATCGCGTCCGTGTGCTCAATATATCAGTTTTGTGCTTACACGGACATTATGCATATATGCGATGCAAGAGAGACAAGAACGGCGCAATCATCTTTTTGTCAAGTGATCAATGTACTACTACAAAATTTTTTACATGAATCGCTCCTTACATATAGATCTAGTGATATCCTTTCTTTTCCTATGTAACCTTAAAGAAGTCATTCATATAGCACAGAACGTTGCAGCAACATTGCAGCAATATTGCAACATTGTAGCAACATTGCGGCAATGTTACAATGTTGTTGCAACGTTCTGTGCTGTATGGGCAATTGCCCACACTGTATGAGCAGTATGAAACTTTTTTACCATATTCCTCACAAAGTTAATTTTTCGCTAAAGAACCGAATTTTGCATTTTAATTTTCAAAACATTTATAATAAATAAAATACAACTCATGGCTAACTGCACCTAACCCGCCATGAGTTATACATTGTTTATCAACTCATGAAATTTTATTTTTACTCTTTATTCCAAAAAATCACTCTTTACCAAAAAACTTACGATTCTACTGACTACAAATATTGCAGTTATAATATAATTTTCTTCGTATTTTGGCTGTAACATAAGAAAATAAAATCCGTAGTTCACAGCCGGCCGACAGAGACTATGTTTATACGTCACTCCTAATTGGGTTTAATAACATCCGTAGTTGTAAAGCTGGCCAACAGTCATTCAATTATTCAGAGAAATAGTTATGATTGGCCAGTTTTACAACTACGGACGTTATTAAACTCGATTAAGGGCCAATTTCACCAAGTCCGGTTAGATGAACCGACGGTTAAAATTAGCAGGATGGCCAATAGAAAATAGAGGTGAAGGAAAATCAAGCATTCATATCATTTCAGTTGGAACCCTGCTAATTTTAATCGTTGGTTCATCTAACCGGACTTGGTGAAATTGTCCCTAAGGGTGCCGTGTAACAGAGCTTATTGACTACGTTTACACGTCACCTCTAATCCGGTTTAATAACATTTGTAATTTTAAAACTGGCTAATCACAACTATCATTGATTACATTGACTACGTTTACACGTTATCCTTACTCAGGTTTAATAACATCCGTATTTCTAAGGCTGGCCAATCGCAGTCATTCCATTCTTCAGAGGAATAGCTGTGATTGGCCAGTTTTACAACTACGGACGTTATTAAACCCGATTAAGGGCCAATTTCACCAAGTCCGGTTAGAAAATTAGCAGGGTGGTTACTTGAAATGATATGAATGCTTGGTTTTCCTTCACCTCTATTTTCTGTTAGCCACCCTGCTAATTTTAACCGTCGGTTCATCTAACCGGACTTGATAAAATTGGAACTAAAGGCCGTATTACACTATGGGTTGCGGGTTCGGTTGCGATTGGGGATACATTTGACTATTGCGGATTGATCAATCAGCCGGCAAGCTGCCTTGCTTTGATTGGTCAATCTGCAACTGTCAACCATATCCCCAACCGCAACCGAGCCCGCAACCTATAGTGTAATACGGTCTTAAGGGTAACGTGTAACAGTAATCATTTACACGTCACCTTTAATCGGGTTTAATAACATCCGTAGTTTTAAAACCGACCTATCACAGCTATTTCTCTGAAGAATGGAATTACTGTAATTGGCTGCTTTTAGAATTATAAATATTATTAAACCGGATTAGAAGTGACGTGTAAAAATAGTCACAGTCTCTCCTATCGACCCCCCTCCCTTCTTAATGTTCTCTGTAGACATTATAGCTCCTAAAAAGTTGTGCCCATTGAGACTTTTGCTCAGCGTCATATGAATTATAGAATTCTAAAGTTCGAAAAAAATTCACTGGGAGACAATTTTCTGTAAGATGTATATGGGTCCTTTCTTCTAATTGGTCAAATCTCAATCTTCAATCTTTAATCTTAATGCATAGTAATCTGATACGGGTTTAACAACAGCATCATCGTTATTAAAAGTTATAGAATCGCAATATTTTAAAAAGGCGTCTTGTAATTATAATTGAATAACCAACACAGTGTATAAGTATACATAGTAACATAGACTTCTATATATGTATTATACTAGACTGCTAACACGGCTGGGTCTTAATTGGTGAAATATGATGCAAGGACAGCCATTTTTTTCTATGTGGGCAGAATGTCATACCGGGTATCGTAGAATTCGATATGCCGTGTTTCTCGATAAGACGTGATAGCAAATGTACATTTTAAAGTAAAAATAAAACAGTGAAGAATATCAAATGTATATATAGTGCACATATAAAAATAAAAAATATGCCAATGACTCGTAATATACTTGGTTGTCTAAGTAGATATTCTAAAGAAAAAAATATCAAATTTTTTCAATAAATACTAATCTTTTTCTCTTATTTTTTAAAAAACTTAAACTAGACTTTTCTCAAGAAAAATATAATTTTTTACTTAAATTATATTTTCATGTATTGTTAAATACGTATAAAATATTTAAAAAATCAATTTTTATACAAAATATTGCAGCCCTCTTTTCAAAGATAAGTGTCAATGGACAGCTTGGTATATGGTTTTATAAATAATGCACAATAATATAATATTTTAGTTTCTAATGCGCATGCGTCGGTCATCTGACTGAAGATATGGGCAAAGAGGATTAGATAGAGTGGAAGGTAAGCGTATACAGCGATCAATGCCATCTACCGAGTCTGATGCCCAATTACTTAGCTTCTTCTTGTTCAAATTCGATCGCAACTATTAAAATTTATTATGTAACACATTTCACTTTGATCAAAAAGTGACATTGATTGCATGAAATGAGTGCTTCCATCAATACGAATTCTATATCGCGTAATATCGGGAATAGGAGATATACACTTAGGGCATCAGACTTACGAGAGGGCACTGAAAACTGCATACGCAAAAATACATTACGCTCTTATGGGATCTTCCACTCTATCTAATTCTCTTTGGATATGGGGTTCGTTCCACTTATAGTTTGCAACGCAATTATTCGTTCATTTGTCAGCGTGGTAGTAAGTGGAACAAATTATGAGCGTCATGAAATCGTGAACATGGCGGAGATTGTGATTGCTACTACCGTGCAAATATTAATGAATTATTCCTCGAAAAGTTCGAATTCGAGTTTGGATGATGAATGGCAATTAATAGAAAAAAAAACGATCTGTTGTTGCGCGTTGATTATGAATTTAAAAACTATTTTAGGTTAGTTATTAAATTGTTTACCATTAGTATTAGTTAAATTCCTAAATAATTATTTATGTAAAAAATAATTTTAGTATCAAATGTAATTTTTATATTGAATTTTACAATGTTTTCATACTATTATTTATCTAATTTGAAATAGTAATTACTGGAAAGTATAATAATTAATAATTAAGTATAATTATTAATAATTATTAATTTTGTTATTAATAATTATTAATAATTATATATTAATTCATAATAATTAAGTTACTTTTTCCATTTTTATGCATGAAAAACTAGAATATGAAAGCGCGCGAAACAATTCTTGAATCTGTAACGTCAAACGCTCACGCCGACCCACCTCCTTAGCATGACCGTTGTGAACGTTCATTTCAATGGTCTGAAGTTGACTACTACAATGCCCGGTGAATGTAGCGGTCGTCAAATGGAACGGCATAAAGGACAATCTAGGCGTTGCGAACTACAAATGGAACGCACCCATGGCTGTGCCTATCGCATTATAATAACCAAAGAGAATTAGATAGAGTGGAAGGTCCCATAAGAGCGTAATGTATTTTTGCGTATACAGTTTTCAGTGCCCTCTCGTGAGTCTGATGTCCTAAGTGTATATCTCCCATTCCCAATATTACGCGATATAGAATTCGTATTGATGGAAGCACTCATTTCATGCAATCAATGTCACTTTTTGATCAAAGTGAAATGTGTTACATAATAAATTTTAATAGTTGCGATCGAATTTGAACAAGAAGAAGCTAAGTAATTGGGCATCAGACTCGGTAGATGGCATTGATCGCTGTATACGCTTACCTTCCACTCTATCTAATCCTCTTTGATAATAACTATCCTCACAATTTATTGAGACCAATCAAAGCTCTGTTTCCAATTTAAGCTCTGTTTCAAAATAGCGACGGGTCATGTGATAACTACATCAAAGTGCGGACAGTTTATGGTACGTTCAGAAGTATCACCCGTATGCAAACGAGCGTCGTTCTATCTTTGTTCAACTTTTAGTAAATAATAAAGATAGAACGACGCTCGTGTGCACACGGGTGATGTTTCCGAACGCAGCCTTAGTGCCATTATTGTGTATACTTGTAATGTATAACCGATCTGAATAAAAATTTAATAAATTTTTTGTCTTTTGATTGGAATAAAATTAATGCTCAAGCATGGGCGCAATGCCTGATACAGTAATAAATATACACTATACGATATATGTGAAATTGTCGGCCATTTTTTAAATCTCATTCCGAGCATGCGCTTCATAAAAAAAAGGTAGAAAATAACTTTCCCCCTCTCTCTCCTTTTTCTCACCTAACCATTTTTCTCCCTCTTCCCTTTTCCCTTCCCCCTCTTTATCCTCCTATCTCCCTCTCTCTCTCTATATATATAAGGTCTATGACTTGCGTAAACTCGTAGTTTGCAAATGTCGCTTACGGAATGTGCGCGCAATTATTGCGACGGGTAAGACACTTGCTACATTAACGTCGATGACGTTGAGATTTTCTAACTGGAATGAAGGAGAATTGAAGTCATTAAAATTCAACAATGATCTCTGTTTGTTCAGCGCAACTCGTTTCAGATCCGACTTTCTCATAATTAATGATCGTCATGTTTTTCGTTGTTCTCGGAACTCATTTAGGCTTACTTTGTTTATCACGCGTGGATCTCGATAGGATCGACAGACGGCCCGATGATGATATGGAGGACATTCCGATTACAACGGCTATTCACGAAGATAATGGACGACGTGGACTGAATGCGTGCATCTTTCCACATTCTTCTTTAATGGTATGGTTGATTTTTGCTTTTATCGGTTAAGATGCTGTACTTCTATTACTTGTCGCCGCCCCTGGGAAATGTATAGGGAATACATCTAAAAATCGAGAGGTTGATCAGCCGAGCCTTCAAGATCTTGAGCAGAATCGGTATCATCATCTTCATCATCATCGAGATCTACACTGTTGGTCTTGAGTCCACCGCTGCTGATCTTGTTTACAATCATGTCTGTAAGGCAATTTATTTGTTTTGAGACATAAGTGCATGCTTCACAAAAAAAAAATACATACAAGGTGTTCCGCGAGGGAATCAACAAACATTTATAATGTATTCCAAACAATAAAATTTATAATTTAACATAATTTAACATAAATTTATAAATAAACATTTATAAGCTCATTCTAAGCAATAAAATTGATGTACACTATACTCAATTTGGCTTAGTTATCGAGATATAGACAATTTTATTATTATTGTAACTGACAAAAAATAACAGACATTTATAATTTTTATGTGATTGTATCTCTTAGTCATATTTATCTAATTCATATTAATTATTTTAAATGTTTACCTTTTATTTGCGAACATATTGCTGTTCATTGTATCATAGACCGCCGCCAATTAATTTACTTAAGTTCAATGCTAATACTATCTATGGCCTCTTTATTATTCTATTAACTAACAGTCAACAGATCTCATTGCTCATACAGCACAAAACATTTCAATTACATATTGCAGCAAAGTTACAATTTTGCAAGTTGTAACGCAATATTGTAGAGACATTACAGGAATATCCCAGGTAGCAAGGTGTCGTCATTATAACGTTATTTTAAGGTCATTTCTCGTCATATGACGTCAGTCGACTAAATAATAACGTAATACAGACGTGATATTTTTGACGACATATTATCGTCACAGAAATAACGTCATTTAATCGTCTTTTTAAGGTTATTTACTGATCAATTAACTAATGTTGTTAAAATACGTCAATATTAAAATTATCGTATTTATATAAGGAAAATAATAAATATTTTATGATACTTATAAAGTTTACATGACCTTCTGTTCAAAACCCTTGAAAATACGGTATTATTATATTACAAAACTATGAAATATTGTTTAATATTAATAATTGAATTTGATGTGCATGTTTATCTACATCGAAAATTATTATTTATTTAATATTTCATGAAAAATGTTACTGCGCGCAACATTTCAAAACTTTACAAAAAGATAGTTCATACTTCAGCCGCTAGTTCGTTTATTTACCGCTATGCGACGCGCGATGCGCATTATCTTGCATTTGAGTTTCAGTCATGAAAATTGATATGAAAATTATATAAAATTCGAGCAACTGGCAGGAGATTAAAAATGTATTTATTTCTATCAGTTTAATTTCTGATGCAATCCCAATATAGGGAATTCAGATATTTGACTGATAATTTTAAAAGTCGATCAGATAAATGTCCGATAAAATTAAAATCATCCGTTTATATACTGGGTGTAACTAAACAAACGCATATGGACAATACTATCAGATACAGAACAACAATTCAAATCGAAAAGTCCTGAACCATTTTTTGATTTGAACTTTCTTTTCGTTGTTATATGATGTTAAAGTTAACTAATCAGCGCCTGTCTACAACGGAAAACAGAGAAGGTACGACGGGGGTCGGAGTAGCGAGACGGCTTTCTGGTGTATAGACAGGCGCTGATTAGCTAACTTTAACATCACATAACAACGAAAAGAAAGCTCAGATCAAAAAATGGTTCAGGACTTTTCGATTTGAATTGTTGTTCTGTATCTGATAGTGTTGTCCATATGCGTTTGTTTAGTTACACCCTGTATATATATAAAATCATATTTATTACATTTGTAATTCCATTAATATATTCTATAATAATTCTATGTTTATTATTCTATTTGATAAAGAGTTAAAAATCCAATGGATTTGTACAATTGAAAGAATGGTAAATTTTGAGAAGTAGCCAAAGTTCACCAATTTTATACGTCATCTTATATTAGAGAAATGTCGTCATTTTATCGTCATAGATAATGACGTCAACGGTCTGTGACTTAGGACCGTCATTCTAACGTCACTTTTACGTCATTTCAAAACTGAATTTGACGTAACCAATGACTAAAAAATGACGTTATAATGACGACACCTTGCTACCTGAGATGTTGTAAGGGTGAGGTTGCTAATTAATATTCACTTTGTTTTATTTGGCGGTCTTGCATAGTTTTTGAGATATTTAACGAAAAAGGTTTACCCAGTTATACAATTTTACATGGATTTATAACTTTCTGCGCAAAGCGAGGTCCATCCCATATCGCCCTGTGCTTCGGACGCGAAACGAGATTTATAATTAAACGATTTCACATGGGTTTGTAACTTTTTGCGCGAAGCGAGGTCCATTCCATATCGCCCTGTGCTTCGGACGCGAAACTAAATCGGAAATAGGTTTAAGTTAGGTTATATCTTCCAGAAGTGAGGCCCCCCGGAGGAGGGGGGCGGAACCCATTGTGTTCACGCATATACTTTACAACGCGAAGCGAGGTTCACCCTACAATTGTTATTTGTATGGATTGCCCTTTTTCTGTATAATTACCTTTGAAAGTTACAAATCCATGTAAAATCGTATAACTCGGTAAATCTCTTTTTCGTTAAATATCTCAAAAACTATACGAGGCCGCCAAATAAAACAAAGCGAATATTAATCAGCAACCTCACCTTTACAACATATGTGAAGGTCAAGGTCATTGGCGAGATATTTGCTAATGTAAATAATTATCACAATTATTATACTTTTTACCATTTTCTCTTAAAAAATGACTCTCGTAGGAGTCGCCAAAATTCCTTTTAGGGGCTTTTATTTTAACCTGAAAGGAAGCTTTTCGCAAAGTTTCATCAAAATCGGAGCCGGGCCCTTTTCGGAACTTTATCCGTAAATAATAAAGTAATATTTGTACTACAAATATATATAAACTTCTGACAAAAATTAGAGAAACACTTAATCTTTCTTAAAAAATAGACAAAATTTAGGCAGCTGTAACTTTATTAAAAATGAACGAAATTTAAATATAAAAAAATGTTTTAAAGCTTAAAATCTATACTTTCAAAAGGACACTATTTTTGAATTTTTGTGAGTTTGATAATTTTTACATATAGAAACTACGAGTTGGACAAAATGGGAAATTTTCTTCTCACTTTGTGGACCTGTCATGTGCTTAAAAAAAATCTGTGAAAATGTTCCACTTTCTAATGTGAAAACTTGAAGTTTTCCCTATAAAAACGTTTTTTTAAAATGTTTCTTAAATTTTTTGTTACTGAGTTATCGCGGATTATATAAAAAATAATCATTTTGCCTTTAATTGCTCATAACTCCGTTAAAAATCATCATCCGCAATTAGAAAAACAGATTTTTAAAGCTAAAACTTTGGTCTATCGTCTATCGAATGTATAACTGCCAAACTTTTTTTAAAAACATAATGTAGATATGATACAAATGGATGAAAATAACGCAAAAAGTCAAATTTTTTCCTTTTTCATTTTCACTTAGAAAACAATTGTGTAGAATAACAAAAAAAAATTATTTTTCATGTTTTTTTGTAGTTTCAAATACCCTGCATTTTAAAAAAATTTGCCGAATAGCTATGAGATTTTTTTTATGGCCACTATGGTTTTATGGTGAATAAAACGTGCAAAAAATTGTAAAATTGTTTAATTTTAGTGATAAAAAAAGGAAAATAAAGTTCAATTGACGATAAAAATATGGTTTTTAGTGCACTGATAGTATACATCAGTGCTCGAAGATAGTTGCCCTTTTCGGGACGATATGTGAAGCGACGCCTACGGTCCCCCCACTACCGCTCGAGGCTCGACGGCCGAGCCGCCGATCGCGCGCGTAACGCTATGCCTCAGGAGCGTCCCGATCTAAAAAATATGCTGAGATTGTACCTGCCGTCAAATCGTCGTTTAAATTTGCTTTGCCAGATAATTTGTCTATTAGTAATATATTATACATGTTATAGTAATATATATATATTATATAATATATTAATTTGTCTATTAGTAATATATTATCTATTATATTGTCTTATCCGAGGGGGTAACCACTTAATGTAATCGTGGGACAGTGTCCCCGAAATCATTATAAAATCCTTATGAAATCCCCATGTAATCGTTTTGCAATCAGATGTAATCATAAAATCAGATGAAATCACGTGGAATCACCAGAAATCATATGAAATCATATATAATCAGCAGAAATCATTTTGAATCTCTGTGTTATCACTGGAAATCATATGTAATCACCATGAAATTTGATAAGATCATGTCAAGTCTCGTATACAGTGTTGAGAGATTGTCCGCTTACGTCTCTGGCGGCGTTTATGTCCGTGTCGCATCGACTTGTTCTACCGATTATCGATCGCTCTCGCAAGCGCCCTCCTGCAATGCCCCCATCTCGGTCGCGTTAACTCACCCTATCGATCGGCGCTTGCTCTCGATCATTCCTCGCTCAGTTGAGTAACAAGTAAGGTTAGGTTAGCCTCGAAGTGAGACGGCTGCGCGTCGAAAGTGTGCATGAAATACCTACAATCTCCTAACATTGCCGGATCCTGGTATAAATAAATGTTTTCTAATCAGAGTATGATGGAGGGCGACAAGAATGACCGAGAAGACGGCAACAAGTACGGAGCGGTGATAAATAAAAGAATCTATATTAGTGTTGGAACTCAGACAGAGACTCAGGAAGAAGGTCAAACGGCTACAATCGCAATGTGGCACATTATAGAGACGGAAATAGGGCTGAAAGTTCCCGTATACTTAAAAAATATCATGCATCTTGAAGGGTATGACACAAGTATCGCCATACAGAGATTGTCAGCAGATACTATTAAAGAGCTGGAGCTCTTTGGTAGAACAGAAATGCTCAAGTTCATAAAAGAAGGTGAAAAACACAGCGACTATTTTGACAAATATCATATTTGTCCCAGTGAGTTCCGCATTCCAACCGGACATAAGATACTACTCAGTGAAATACAGAAATTCGTTGCTAACAAGCTCTTCACGGATAAAATGTATTTCACGCCTGAGTTAAGACTTGAAAAATCCAACTGTCAACTTCGAAAATTAACAAAAAGCATGAACTCCACTATGAATCAGAAACGAAAAGTCTGTGCAAATCGAGCGGCAAGTGAAACTCAAAATGAAGACTTCTCGCCGAGCTCTTCGCAGCATGCCAGTAGTGGATCAAATCCAGACAGTTCCGTTGATATCAATTTGAACGCTGAGCATGACAGTCTTTATGCCTTAGTAATAGTATGGTTGAAAAAACAAAATAAAGTAAGTATATAATTTAATACAAAAATGTATCTAATTTTTATGTAAGTACACGGAGAAAACTGCTATGGTTGTTATATCCGTACTTTTTATAGTTAGAAAACAAAGTTATGTGAATTCAAGTTAAATAAATATTGTATTAAAAATTGCTGTTGTGACATGTTAATCCATATAGTTCTCACAGCCACAGTTCTTGTGATATATAATATTTAGTTGGTAAATTTTCAATGTATAGTTGCTTCAACAGTAAGAATATTGCTGTCTCTTTATTGTGGTCTGCAGAACAAATACTATAGTTGAGAGATCCGTAGGATTTAGTTGCGCACTACCATGCAGCACTAACAGTTTCATTCTAATACTTGTGGACGGGCAGCAAAGAAGGCCAGTGTATCACTTTGAGAGCACTATGGTTTCTACAACCCTTTTGTATACATGGGCGAAAAATAACACTCACATGTTGCGATAATTGACCAAGTGATATCATTAGTGTTTTCTCCATGTAACTAAGTAATAATAATCTAAATTAAAATGATGTTAAATTGCAATTTCCAAAAATTATTTATTATTTAGGTAAGTAAAGAAATCGAAAAGCAAGTTGTTGAGAAATTTTCGCCTGCTTCTGTAGAAATGACTATCGTTGAAGAAAGAATAAATGATGGTTCGGAGAGCTCTAACTATGCTGCTAAAGTCGAGGCTAATATTATTTGCCCTATATGTCAGAAAAAGACAAAAGCCCATAAACTCGAATATAGAAAACAAGGAAAAATGAGATGGGTGAAATCAAATTTTGAGAGGCACTTTAAATCTCATTTTTCCAATGCAGGCAATCCTCGTGGTACACAGATACACAGCAGTAACTATCCTACTGAAAAGACAAAGCAAGTGCCTCTTGAGAACTTTTTTTTGCAATCCTTTCCAGAAAATCAGCTTGAAGACGATGAACTGATTAATGAATTCCAAGAAAAATATCAGAATAGTCAAGATGAAAATATCATTGATGTTAGAATCGTCAAAGGAACAAAATATTCTGCAGTGGATTCTGTCAAATATGGCATCTCGGAGGGTATCACTGAAACAACGAGTTCGGGGGAATAACTTTCTGGAGTAATCAAGGCGCATATTGCTTCAGGAAAACACCATCACCATCACGCGCCAATAGCTTTAAAAATAAAACCTTGAACAAAACTATAAAACATAAGGATAAAAGATCTCGATTATACAAGGCACAGAGATTACGCTATAGATCTATTACAAAAAACCAAACCCGAATACCGCAATTTTTTAGAATTTTAGATGACATTGACCTAATTTTACAAAAAAATAAAGAGTTAAAGATATGTTTAGAGAATGCTTTATTAATTAGAGAAAAAAATTCGGAAGAAAATGTTAGAAAAAATTATGATGAAAAAAACACTTTTTTATTACAAATATTAATTAATTCTGCTAAAAAGAATGTAAACATGTCAAACCGAATGTCAAATCCTGGTTCTAGATACAATAAGACCCTCAAGTTATTTTCGACATATATATTTATGCTTGGAGGGAGATTACTATATGAAACACTGTATAAGAATCTTCCATTACCTTCTCCTACGTCTGTAAGCAGATACTTGCAAAAGAATGGACAAAAAATGGTTGAGGGAGAATTACGTTGTGATCAATTGAAATCTTACCTATATGAAAGAAACTTGCCTTCTACTGTATGGATCTCGGAGGATGCTACAAGAATAACTGGTAAAATTCAATATGATCCTTCAACAAATCAGTTAGTAGGATTAGTTTTACCACTTAATGAGCATGGAATGCCTATATCGTATTCATTTATGGCCAGATCAGCCAAGGAAATTGAACATTATTTCAGCGAAGGAAAGACTGCCTCATTAGTTTATGCCATTATGGCACAACCCATTGCAGAACATTCTGGTCCATTTTGTCTGTCATTATTCGGTACTGATAATAGGTTTACCTCACAGGATGTCACTAAACGCTGGAAATTCATTCTTAAAGAACTAGCTACATTTGGAATAACTGTACTCGGATTTTCATCAGATGGAGACCCTCGTTTATTAAAAGCAATGCGCACGGAAATACGTTTGGGAATTTCACAGATGTGTAGTGCATTACACTCGAAGTTGACCTCAAATTGGCCGTGGTTCAATGCTATATATACTGACAATGGTTTTGTACAAGATACTATACACATAGCTACAAAACTTAGAAACAGGTTATTGAAACCCTCTATTCTGCTACCGTTCGGGAACAAACTTATTTCTGTAAGTCATTTAAAAATACTGATAAATATTGTATCCAAGGACAAGCATTTGTTATCTTTGTCCGATATTGAACCTAAGGACAAAATGAATTTTGAATCTGCTAACAAAATATCACAAGAATATGTTCGGAAATTACTACTTAATCATATTCCTGATTCTGAGGGTACCATGCTATATTTAAAATTACTAAATTATATAATACTGTCATACACTGATCCCTATTTAGCACCTTTGGAAAGGCTTTTTAAATTATGGTACTGTGTGTTTATAATACGAATATGGCGCAACTGGATAAAAGGTAATCGGAATTATACTTTAACAGACAACTTTTTAAGTTTAAATTGTTATGCCTGTATTGAAATTAATGCACATAGTATGGTAAATATAATACAAAAGTTAAGAGATTGCAATATGCCACATCTGTTCATGCCGCCATTGTTTAGTAGTCAGCCCTGTGAAGCATTTTTTCGTCAGATCAGATCTATGTCCACTACTTACTCGACTATTGTAAATTGTAGTTTACTTGATGTCATACACAGAATTAAAAAGATACAATTACAAAGCGATATCTTAGCAAGCGAATTAAATAAAAATATTAATTTTTCGAGAATGGAACATAAAGTGAAAACAATACAGATTCGGTCCAATTTACCAACTAATGACGATATTTACGAAGCTATTGAAGAAGCTAAAAAAAAAGCAATCACTGATACTCACAAGTTTGGTCTAGAACCGGGAGAACTAAATTGCAATTTACCATTGGTAGTTGATGCAAGAGTTGATGACTCCGAAGTCGACTTCTTTGATAATGAAAATGATAATTTGTATGACTATGTAGACGGCACTAGAGAAAATAGTATGGTTACATCAGCTTCTACTCGAGTTTCTACTTCTAGAAGTAGGGAACAAGAAGATGACGAATTTCCAGCAGAAGATATCCATGAAGATGTGTCCACTTTATCATGCGTATCTGACGGTTACCTTAATATGAAAAATTATGGTGAAACGACCCTTGCACTAAGTAAAACAAGTCCATTTACCATTGTTACAGATGCGCATGGTAAAGAAATAGTTATTAGAAAATCGTCTATCTGTTGGCTTCTTAATAAAAATTGTGGTCGCCTTAGTAGTGATCGTTTACAGCGTGTAATGGAAAAGGAATATTTCTCCAAACCAAAATCTACTTTAAGATCGAATCTATTAACACCATCTTGTAGAACTTGTCATGATGTAACTGTCGGGGAGTGGTGCCTGTTTCGACAGACCGAAAAAAATGTAATACTCTTGGGTTTGATTTTAAGTTTTTCCTACCTTCAAGATAAAAGTGGAAAATCTAGAGAATTTTCCAAGGAATATGCAATTATCAATTATGAATCAAATCGTGAAGTAGGAGTGTTGTGTTCGTAGTATAGTTACGATACCGAAGGAAATGTTAAACCTGTATTAGTAGAGAGCCATGGATACATAAATTTGAGAAATTATGTATGTACTATTACCAACGGATTCATAGACAACAAATTAAAACTCCATGAGACTGTTTTAAAATATATCAAATCTTTTGTTGAGACTGAGCCAACAGCTAACCCAAATGATTATGTATTAGTTCCTTTTAAAATCAAAAAGTCCGTTATTTATTACATAGGAGTTGTAATTTCCTTAAAGGAGAGTGAATATAACATTAAATTTATGAAAAAGAAAGAAAAGTATTTATTTTATTTTCCAAAGCGAGACGATATATGTACAGTTCAGTCTGTTAATATTGCACGTAAGTTATCTTCTCCTAATATCGACGCCAAAGGACTTTATTCATTCTCTCCACAGGAACTTGCAACTTACAAGTTAGGATAAGTTTTCTAAATAATGTCATTTATTTTGTTGTTGTTAGGAAGCTATATACTTAATGCTTTACTATGTTTATATATTTAATATTCCGTTTTGTTTATATTTTTATATGTACTTATTACCACGAGATACAAATAATATAAAGTACCTTTACTTTTTGTTGTGAGGTAATAATGTTAACATGTTTGTCATTATGTTTATATTTTCCCATTTTTTCATTTTATGTTACTTTTCATAACTTTTATTGTTCTTATTATATAGTACCTGTATGGTACCAATGTAGTACCCATTTGGAATTTACTTAGACAATAAACATTGAATTTGAACTTTTTCTCAACTTGTTTATTTTCCCAAACAATTTACTTCTTTCAGTGAATATGCAAATATGTATCATAGTTCATACCTATAAGCGCGTATTATTCTTTATAATAAGATTGAAGTAGTTGCTGTTAAAGCAACAGTGAACTGAAACGTTGATACACCTTTGTGCGCAATTTTGGAACAATAAACAGTAGGTACAAATACAAAATTACTTTTCGTTAAGACCACGGTTAGAATAGTGGGAAAAGTGAGAAACAAGGAAACATTTTTTCTACTTAACCGAACACTGCAATCTTAACTGAAATGAAATATGTAGGTATATATATATTTTTTTTCAGCCCCAAATTGCGTAAGTTTTTTACCTTCTAATCAAATGAAGTTCAATATGAATTTACAGAGACCGACATATAATAATTATTTGATTTAAAACAAATTAGCAATCAATCATGGTGTTTCTAATCAAATAAAATCATTTGTAATCACTAAAAATCTGATGATTACATATGCAATCACAAGAAATCATTGTGTAATCAGATGAAATAATTTATTTTATCAAATGATTTCATATGTAATAAAGAAAATTATTTGTAATCAGATGAAATTATTTGTAATCAGATGAAATCGTATGAAATAAAATGAAATCATGTAATCGATGGGACAACATTTTAGCTAGTGGTTACCCCCTCGGTCTTATCTATATATTATCTATTAGTAATATATTATATACGTTATAGTAATAAATATATATTACTATAACATATATAATATATTACTAATAGACAAATTATCTGGCAAAGCAAATTTAAACGACGATTTGACGGCAAGTACAATCTCAGCATATTTTTTAGATCGGGACGCTCCTGAGGCATAGTGTTACGCGCCCGATCGGCGGCTCGGCCGTCGAGCCTCGAGCGGTAGTGGGGGGACCGTAGGCGTCGCTTCACATATCGGCCCGAAAAGGGCAACTATCTCCGAGCACTGGTATACATCATCTTTATTAACTGTCAATAAAAACAAAAAAAAATTTTTTCAGTTTTTTTACCGAAATTTCAAAAAATGTTTCTGGCGTTAACATTCTCCAAAGTACATTACAAGGAAGCCGGATTTTTGAAAATTTTGGAAAAAAGGAAAAATTTTTTTTTTGTTTTTGTTGACACTTAGTAAAGAAGCTTTAAGAATCTGTTTTTTGAATTGCGATATGATGATTTTTAATGAAGTTATGAGTAATTAAAGTCAAAATGCTTATTTTTTATTTAATCCGCGATAACTCAGTAACAAAAGATTTTAGAAACATTTAAGAAAAATGATTTTGTAGAGAAAACTTTAAGCTTTCAGGGGTTTTAGGAAGTCGAAAATTATTGCAGATTTTTTGGGGGGCACGTGATAGAGGGGTGTAACGATTGGACACAGCTCGATTGGACACGTTCGGATTGGACTCAGGGTTGCCATCTCCATATTTAAGTTCGTCTGGAGATCGGCAAGCAAAAAAAAGAAAAGAAAAAGATAGAAATAGTTACTAACACTATGCGCTACAAGCTGATTAATTTGTACTATCTATTATTTTTTATATTGCACAAACTTAATATTTTTGGTACACTATCATACATCATTATCAATATACATATATATTTTTGTATCATCTTTACAGATTACACTAACCGAATTTCACTGATTGAAAGAAAATTTGCATCCAAAAATGAATAGAATACATACATAAATATATTAGTTATTATTTTTTTTAAGTAAAGACAGTGCATTAATAAGAAATATAATTAATGTATATAAAAAAGCTATCAATAAAGGTATCGTAAAAAAATACAGTTTTCTTACGTTAAATAAAAAAATAGATATTATTGGTTCAAATTTTAAATTACAATTTTAAAAGAAACAATTCACAATGCAAAACACAATATAAATGATTATAAAAATAGGAAGAGAATAATATGATATATAAAAGACTGCCAAAAAACTGTTCTCTCAACCGCTACTTCGAATAAAGTTATTTTACGATTCGCTTTTGTCGTTTTTCAACAATTTTCAACAGCATTTTTAACAGTTGTCGATCGACAATGCTGGCAATAATACGAAAAGCGCCCGCACTTGTCGTTTTGCATGTCTTACTACACATTCGTTGCTATCATATTTAATATTTATTACAATTCCTGAACCGCGAGAAAAGGGAAATTGTTTATAAATATTAACTCAAATTAAAATATTACTCTAGCGGCCTGGAGATTTTCTCTTTCAGTTGGAGATCTGGAGTTTTTCTCTTTCACCTGGAGACTCCAGGCCAAAACTGGAGAGGTGGCATCCCTTTGGACACCGTACTATTAAACACTGCACGATTAAAATGTATAAATTAAGATGAAAGGCACTTGTATTTCACATTATTATTAATACATTACATTGTAATATCATAATGTTCTATTGCAATGTTACTGAGGATGGACATCTTAATTTTACTGCAATGCTGCAACAACATTGTAGCAACATTTTGCAATGTATATGCAACACTCTATTGTTAGATTAAAATATTTATGTAATGTTTCTGCAACTTTTTTGTGTTGTATGAGTGTATACATGAGACTTTAAAAAAATCTAAACAAAAAAAAGTCCAGAGGTAATAAGTTAGCAGATCGAGCAGGCCATGATACAGGAGTATGAATTTTTTCGCTTAGAATGAATTACATAATATATTCTAGAAATTTATCGGTTTCCACGCGGAACACCCTGTATATGTAATTCTATTTACATTTAACTCAAAAATATTATTTTAATTTTATATACATATTGGGCCAGTTCAAATTTCGGTTTGAATTTTCGATAAATGGCTTTACATGCAGCTGAAACAAGAAATATTATTGGAACAAAACCATGACGGATTTGAGTCACATTATTTTTCTATATTTCATTGGTTTTCTTTCTTTTTTCAACGTTTATCTTGAGTTATATACTATCAGTAAGCGTCAATAATACCTGCATTTTTGGTTTTGGCATTACTGGAACAGATACAATATTGTTTCTAATTTCTAGTTTCTAGTTTTATTGTTTCTTCGTAGTCACATCGCGACTATTAGTTCTAAAAATTGAAACCATTTTTTGTAACGATATTATATACAGGATGTTCCATTTTATTTTTGTCAGTCAAATATCACGTAGTTTTAGAAGAAAATGTTTCAGACAGAAGTTGTATGGTTTCAAAGGGGACATAAGATGGTGGCAATGATTTGATCTTGGATAGTCATTTGAAGGTCACGTGAAGGTCATCTTTAATTTCTTAAATGGAACCCCCATTTTTTACTGCACATTCTTATAGCTTATGTCGAGAGATTTTCAAAACATTATAATAAAGTATATTTTCCTTAAATACTTTTTGAGTTATTTTATATTTTAGTCTGACATATTTTGATATAAAAATTAAAATATCTCGTAAAATATTTAGTTTTCGATAATCTTACCGTAACACTTTTATGTACAGAATAATGAGATAAATCAATTAGTTTAAAAAAAAAAAACGAATGATTGTTTAAAAAAATACATTATAAATAATTACATACTTTTTCTTAAAAACAATTATTTTTTTTTACTAATTGATTTGTCTCATTATTCTGTACATAAAAGTATTACGGTAAGATTATCGAAAACTAAATATTTTACGAGATATTTTATTTTTTATATCAAAATATGTCAGAATAAAATATAAAATAACTCAAAAAGTACTTAATGAAAAAATACTTTATTATAGTGTTTTGAAAAGCTCTCGAGATAAGCTACAAGAATATGCAATAAAAAATGGGGGTTCCATTTAAGAAATTGAAGGTGACCTTCACGTGATCTTCAAATGACTATCCAAGGTCAAATCATTGCCACCATCTTATGTCCCCCTTGAAACCATACAATTTTTGTTCAAAACGTTTTTCTCTAAAATGCTTAGTTTTTGAAAGAAAAGGGGTGTACGAATAGTCTAGGAAACCCTGTATATACAGGGTGTCCGGAGTTAATCATATCATCCGTCATGCGCAGATAGAGCGGGTTAAATCAAGTAGAAAAGTCCTTTATCATTTTGCGATTTTCGTAATAATTATTGAGAAATTAATTAAAAAAGATCGATCAATTCGCGCGAGCATAAGTGCGCAGTGAGAAGAGAAAACCCAAAAATTTGCGGTCGCTAAGCACGCGACGAAGTTTTGGGAGGAGCGCTCTACAAATGACAACGGTTACGTATGGGCGATAAATAACGCTGGATTTTCGTGTCTTAATAACCACATATCAATGGGCCGTATTTTCTTGCCACATGCAGATTTATAATTATTAATACTCGCGCGAATTGGCCGATCTTTTTTATTTAATTTCTCAATAATTATTACGAAAATCACAAAATGGTAAAGGACTTTTCTCCTTAGTTTCACATGCTCTATCTGAACACGACGGGTGATACAATTGACTCTAGACACCCTGTATACATTTATATAAACTATATAAAATCATAAAGATATATAAAATTTATATATAATTTTTTATATGTATAATTATTGTTACGTCCTGGCGACTCCACGATTCCTTTCTTTCGCGAAGTTGCGGCAACGATAGTCGATCGGTGATAAAAATGAATCGTTCAGTAAATAGATCATCTTGCGTCACACATTTCTTTAAACATTTAGTCACTTTTACATTTAGTCACTTGTCAATATCTATATCTATGAGTAACCCTGAGAAAGACGAGAGACCGGTGACAAAACCGCGCCGGTCGCCTAAAAATAAATAAAAATCAGTAGATACTCTCGCAATAGAATTTTCCAGCGGAAGAATAAATTGATACCGAAAAGATAATAAAATTCCTTCTAACAAAATATCTGACAAGTACGACTAAATCAATAATGATGAAACTTCTGTAACGAAATATTCAGTAAATACAGCTGCACTAATATTGATAAAAATGATCATAAGGAAGTAAGACTTTTTCTAATCAGATCACGTGCGCAAAGGAAATCTAAAGCTCAAGGGACTCTGAACTGATATTGAGATCACCAATCGATTATCACCACGGGTGAAAATTTAAAAAGTAGGAGAAACACCCCGCCTAATGAGGACACTAGCACAATTTTTAATTCGTTAAGGTGAAGAATCCCCACTTCTGCGGAATTTCAATTCGTTGAAGTGTTGGAAGATTCCCACTTTTAGAAATTAGAATACACCCCCGAAAAGAGAGTTATAAAAAGAGGACTCAAAGGGTCATACACTTACTTACTTACGTACTTGCTCTCCAGCCTCGACATAGTCTTATTAAATGCCTTGGCACCGTGATACGCGAATTAAAATTAATGGTGCTATACCAGTGTCCTCATCCGGCATCATCGTTGATCAACCGCAACCAGAGCGACCCGCAAGGCACGAAGCCAGTCTAATAATCAAACCTACACCTTCTATCTACAAAATAAAAAGTAAGTCACACTTATCCATTTCATTTATACTATTAACCCTCGCGATAAATAAATGTTATTACATTACATTACATTCACACTGGTTTCGTAGTGAAAATCAGATCCGGTACTACTCATACCCTACCATCCAGCCGAATAGTCATTCGCAGGAGTCGGAGGACGCGACCGCCCGTAGTATGCAAATTTTGCGCTATACACGTTAAAGGGAGCGTCCCGTTTGACCACGTTGATATTGACCACTGTCCCGATTGACCACATTGAGATTGACCACGTTGCGATTGACCACGTTGATATTGACCACGGGCCCGATTGACCACGGTCCCGATTGACCACGGTCCCGATTGACCACGGTCCCGATTGACCACGGTCCCGATTGACCACGGTCCCGATTGACCACGGTCCCGATTGACCACGGACCCGATTGAGCACGGTCCCGATTGACCACGTTGATATTGACCACGGTCCCGATTGACCACGTTGAGATTGACCACGTTGATATTGATCACGTTAATATTGACCACGTTAATATTGACCACGGTCCCGATTGACCACGGATCAATACATGTCGTTACTAGGGCATGTACTTTGCAAGTTGTAAAGCGAGGTCCATTGTGTCTGACTGGCGGAGGGGGTGCGGGAGGGAGGGCCGAAGGCCCCCATGCGGGCATGTGTGTGTGTGTTACATGGTTTTTCAATCGGGATCGTGGTCAATATCAACGTGGTCAATCGGGACCGTGGTCAATATCAACGTGGTCAATCGGGACCGTGGTCAATCGGGACCGTGGTCAATCGGGACCGTGGTCAATGGGAACCGTGGTCAATTGGGACCGTGGTCAATATCAACGTGGTCAATATCAACGTGGTCAATCGCAACGTGGTCAATCTCAACGTGGTCAATTGGGACCGTGGTCAATATTAACGTGGTCAAACGGGTGCCACTCTACGTTAAACCATCACAGTAGCCGCCGAACCTACTCTCCCTCCCTCGCCAAATTACTCCTCCCACAGCTACTCCCCCATCTACTTCCCCGAGCATATAACTCCAGCCACCGAACTTCCGCTTTCCCCACGTACCTTCTCCTCCCTATTTACAATCCCCCTGAATTATTCAGCCCCTTCTTCCCCGCAGTTTTCGGAATCAGACGATTTCGAAAAGGCTATAGAGGAGTTCTGCAACGAACTACCCGATCTAGAGTCCGATTCATCCTACCAGAATTAAATTAAACCGAGATATCTCCCTTCGTTCTTTTTCTCCATGATTCCATATTTCCTTTCTCACTCACACACGCACACATGTTTTTTTTTTGATTAATTAGATCTTCATATTGTATTAACCAGTCAGAACCTAAAATTAACGATAAAATCATTCCCTTGCATTCTGACTGATGCCTTCCGTATTAATGTAACACCCGCTAATTAACACACACACACTCACACATACTCAGAAAAAAAACCAATATTATATTTTTATTTTTATTATATAATCATGTATACCTATCATCTATTTTAAAAAATGAATAAATTTATATTTTGTTAATTAAAATTAAAGTAACCTTTTATTAACCCCTCACTCACTGCTAGACAAAGATCGCACTTTGTCCCATCCGCGTAAAAGAGATTAAATTCTCTGACCAAAAAGGGATCGCCAAGCGAACTTCCGAAAAACAATGTAATAGCGACCCGAACGGTCGTTTACCTGATTTTCGGACCGTCAAGTTTGTTCGACCCGATTTTAACGTAACCTCGAGACGTTTGACTTCGGGATTATAAAGATAGTGGTTGCGCCCTTCCGTCGACTCACCCTTCCTCGAGTCTGGACGTAACATATTGTTCTTTAAATTTTGGAGGCTCAGCCGGGATTGTAATGTGCGATCTTTTAAACTGGAATGAGTAAAGGGACAAAAGGTACAGCTGATAAAGATGAAGTAGAACGAAATTTTCAACTTGCTCAGGAAACATACAATCGAACAAAAACTAACAAATCAGAAACACACCACACTTCTATTCCTAATAAATCCATTACTAAAAACATTAATTTTTCATTAGACGAAACGGTAATTGAAAAAGATTTCGAAAAGGGTTTAGCGAAACTAACTTCGATACCTATAATAAGATTATTTTACCTGAATTTAATAAATCTGAAAAAACGGAAAGCCCGTGCGGTACCGGCAGCAACATGACTCAAAATAATCCTTTCGCTACTTTGAAATACGCGGTCGAAGCCGTCCCTTATTTTGACGGTCAAAACATTCCATTAAATTATTTTATCAAGGGATGTGAAGAAGCAAAATCTATGTTGCCTGAAGTGAGGCTGAACCACAGTTTACTAAAATAATAAGAACTAGGATAATAGGTGAGGCTCGCCGAACTATACAAGACCAAGATCTTAATAGCATTTCCAAGTTAACTAAATATTTAAAACAAATTTACGGACTAGCAAAAAATGTTTATCAATTACAAGGGGAATTGGGTTGTATATATTAAAAGAGGGATGAAGATGTAATTACTTATGCAAATAGAATAAAAATTCTCGGGAAACAAATTTTAGAAGCATATAGAAGTTCGGGAAATGTATCATCTGACCAAAATATTAAAACATCATTAGAACAGGACATGTGCAAATGTTTTATTAGAGGGCTAAAACCAGAAATTGAGCAAAGATTTGCAAGAAATTTATTAGATGTACAAAAAAGTGCAGCTGACGCTATAAGGATAGAGAGAGAGCTCCGAACAATGACAGATTTACGACAGGGAATAGATAGCATTTCAGGTAAACAAAAAACTAACAGCCTAAAGGAAGTCTGTCAAATCTGTTATAAGAAAGGGCATATAGGTAGTAACTGTAGGAAATATTTACAAACATCTCAACAAGTTAACAACCAAATTGATTTAGGAACCGCGATAGTATGTCAAATTTGTAAAAAACGTGGGCATGGAGCAGAGAAATGCCGCTTCCGAGATCCACAACTTCACCGACCGGTAAACGTAGTTCAAGGAAGAATAATAACTTGCCAATTATGCTTAAAATTTGGTCATGATGCAAAATCTTGCCGACAGAATAATACAACTAATAACAATAAAATTTCGGTAATTTGTCAATGGTGCGAAAGACCCGGCCATTCTGCAAATAATTGCTGGAAGAAACAGAACGAACAACGTTATGCGGGAAATAAAACTCGCGTAACTTGTCAAATTTGTAACAACTTCGGACACATTGCTAAAGATTGTCGATCAAAACTAAAGCCAGCAAACGGGATCCAGGAATTCTTTATCCTGCCGCTATTGTAAGAAGCAAGGTTATCTTCTCGAAAATTGTCAATTACGCCATGCCAATAACTTTCGATAAAAAGAAAATAATCAGGGAAACTACAACGGCCCCTCGACGTCGGGTGCACAACAGGGGTCCGAACGAGAGCCGCACCCGTCCAAAACTCAGATAGCCAAGTAGACAAGGACAGAACTATCATAAGACCCGTGACTGTAAACCTCGACAAACATAGTCGCGTGCCTACCGTTCTAATCAATATCGACAACTTAGCTACTCGTATAACTTTTACGCTAGACACGGGATCTGATATAATTAAACCTAACATAATTAAAAAAAATCTCGTTCCCGAAGAAATAAATATTAATTACACTAACATCCTCAAATTGAATGGCATAAATAATTATCCTGTGTACACCTTAGGTGAAATTGCATTAACTCTTTTCGAAATACCGGTTATATTTAATATGGTATCTAACGATTTTCCAATTTCACAATCCGGCATATTAGGAAACGATTTCTTTAAACAAACCTCATCGAAAATAAATTACGCACAAGGGCACTTGGATGTCTGCGGAATCAACATACCTTTCTTATCACCTGAAGCCATTATAGTAGCTCCGCGATCCCAATCATTATTTTATGTAAGAATAGAAAATCCAGAACTAAAAGTAGGATACATCCCAAGACTAAAGGTGGCACATGGAATTTATTTGGGAGACACCATCGTGTAGAACGTTGCTGGAAAGGCATATTTAAATGTTATAAGTATTTTAAATGAAGAGGCGGAAGTACATGTTCCGACTTTGCGCCTAAAACTATTGGGCGAATTATTAGATAACCATGATTCAAAAACCGGGGCTCTAAACAATCCAGAAAAGCGTATGAATAAGGAAAAAGAAGAAACCACTTACGGAACATTTATACATAATAAATACGATTATGAAATTTATATGAATATTGAAAATGAACATGAAAATAAAGATGAAGAAAATATTATTATCAAGGAAATCAACTATGAAGATGAAGAAAAAACCTTAAATCAAGAAGAAAATAAAAATGAAAATAAAATTAAAAAGACAAGATAAAAAATAAAACTGAGAGAAAAAATACAAAAATGAACAATTCAAAAATCCTTGGAGAGGGAAATTACCAAACCTCTCCTGAAAATCCAATACATCCAACCATTCCTGGAGGGGGAAGTTACCAAACCTCTCCTAAAAATTTAATTAATTTAGAAACCCTCGAAGAGAGAAATTACCAATCCTCTCAAGAAGGGAATAATTCTAGGATTTTGGAGGGAAATTTCCAAACCTTGTCAGGAAATCCTAGCTCCGTCGATTGCGAGGAGGGAAATTACCAAACCTCACTACGTATTTCGGCAAAATCTTATTCCAAAAAGGGGAGAAGTTCTTTATCCTCCCTGGATATCAAATTTCCTAAGGTTGAATTATAAAGAAGAAAATGATAATGAATTAAAAACCTCTCATGTTACAATAAAAGACCTCCTTGAAGAGACTCAAAAATATAATTTAAATATTAAAAAATCGAATCAACGAAATCTTAAAAATAAAAATAAACCGTCTTCAAAAATCCTTACATCCTTGTTGAATAAATCTCAAGAAATTTTAGAAAAATTTATGCGAAAACGCAAAACAAGATATAAAACAAAACAAGAAGTTGAAAATTATAATTTGCATAATTGTCTAACAATCTCCGAAGAAAAAGGGAAGGAACGACTCGCCGAAATCATAGAATCGTTACGATTAGAACATTTAAATGAAGTAGAAAGAAAAAGCATTATAAAATTAATAACGGACAGTCAAGATAGATTTCATATTCCTGGAGAAAAATTAACCGCAACTCACGTATTACAACATCGAATATCTACTACAGATGACCAACCAATAAACACTCGTCAGTATCGATTTCCGCAAATTCATAAAAAAGAAATAAACAGGCAGGTAGAAGAACTGTTAGAAGGAGGAATTGTAAAACACTAACAATCGGCATATAAAACGCCTATATGGATTGTACCTAAGAAAGAAGACTCCAAAGGAAATAAACGATGGAGAATGATATTAGATTTTCGCGCTTTAAATGATAAAACTATCGGAGATGCATATCCTCTACCGAATATCGTCGATATTTTAGACCAATTAGGAGGAGCTCGATATTTTTCAGTATGCGATTTAGCATCTGGATTTCATCAAATAAAAATGAACCGCGAAGATGGTCATAAAACAGTTTCACTACTCCTTTTGGACATTACGAATTTGACCGAATGCTGTTCAGTCTAAAAAATGCTACGGCTACTTTCCAGCGCCTAATGAACTTAGTATTAACTGGGTTACAAGGCAAGGAATTATTCGTTTATATGGACGATATCGTTATCTATGCAACATCTTTAGAAGAACACGAAAGAAAATACAACGCTTTAATGGAACGTCTTCGAGAAGCTAATTTAAAATTACAGCCAGACAAATGCGAATTTTTAAAAACGGAAGTAACTTATCTGGGACACGTAATTAGTAAAAACGGAGTAAAACCAGATCCAAAAAATTAGAAGCGGTACAACGATTCCCAAGACCTAAAACACCTAAAAATATTAAACAATTTTTAGGACTTACAGGATATTACAGACGCTTTATACCGAATTTTTCCAAATTCGCCAAACCATTAACAAATTTATTAAAAAACAATAACCGCTTTGAGTGGACATCCGTGCAGGAAGAATCTTTTAAAATTTTAAAACAAAAACTATGCGAAGAACCATGTTCAAGATTGAAATGTTGAATTTAGTCGATAAATTTAAACGGTAAATTCAACCAACAAATCTGAACGGTAAGAGCCGAAATCAAAACACGAGCGAGAATAAACATCGTCGCAATCAGCCGATCGGCGCGTGATCGAGTGATCATAACAAAGAAAAACTGTGACAAACATCTAGATTCTCGAATGTTCGATGCCGAAAATATCCTATTATGGAAATCGGTCGATCGCAAGTCTTACCGGGCGTTAGTCAGTCTGCCGCTGACGACGTTTCGAGCTGGTCGATAGGGGAGCGTCTCGTTTGATCACGTTGATATTGACCACGGTCCCGATTGACCACAGTCCCGATTGACCACGTTGCGATTGACCACGTTGATATTGACCACAGTCCCGATTGACCACGTTGATATTTACCACGGTTCCGATTGACCATGGTCCCGATTGTCCACGGTTCAAATTGACCACGGACCCGATTGACCACGTTGATATTGACCACGGTCCCGACTGACCACGGTCCTATTGACCACGTTAATATTGATCACGTTAATATTGACCACGGTCCCGATTGACCACGGTCCCTATTGACCACGTTGATATTGATCACGTTAATATTGATCACGGTCCCGATTGACCACGGTCCTGATTGACCACGGATCAATACATGTCGTTACTAGGGCATGTACTTTGCAAGTTGTAAAGCGAGGTCCATTGTGCCTGACTGGTGAAGGGGGTGCGGGAGAGGGGGCCGAAGGCCCCCCTTGCACCCCCCGCATGTGTGTGTGTGTGTTTCATGTTTTTTCAATCGGAACCGTGGTAAATATCAACGTGGTCAATCGGGACTGTGGTCAATCGGGACCGTGGTCGATATCAACGCGGTCAATCGGGACCGTGGTCGATATCAACGTGGTCAATCGGGACCGTGGTCAATATCAACGCGGTCAATCGGGACCGTGGTCAATATCAACGTGGTCAATCTCAACGTGGTCAATCGGGACCGTGGTCAATATCAACGTGGTCAATCGGGACCGTGGTCAATTAGGACCGTGCTCAATATTAACGTGGTCAATATCAACGTGGTCAAATGGGACCGTGGTCAATATTAACGTGGTCAAACGGGTGCCACTCGGTCGATAGCAATCAATCATTATTTCTCGGGTAGCATTATCTCGTGTCGTATTCTCGCTCGTGTCTCGCTCACGATCGCATCATATTATCGTGGCAATCAGTTCTTTATGGTTAAATCGTTTAATAGCTTTTTTTTGTTAGTGAAGATTGTTAAATTGTAAGTGGGGAGTTCTCGAGAGCCGCCGATCGTGCACCGCATCGCGCATGTTCTCTGCCTCGCGCTAAAAACCATCCGACGTCCGCGCACAAGATTTCCGTTCTCGCGAGGGCTTCTAGCAAGAAGCTCTTCAAGATTTCCGAAACGCGGAGAAGGGCAGGTCATCGAAGGACATTCAGAAGATTTCCGATCTTAGTAGCGGGACACGTGTCGAGGCTTGCTCCCGGTGTTTTTCTAATAAACGTTCTTAAAACTACGCTCACGTGAGTAATTTTTCAACTCCTATTCCTCCAGCGAATCTACGGATTCGCGCTACACATTGCTTCTCGCTCAACTCTGAGCGTATCTAAAAGATTCGGACGATCTCGTTGAGGTCAACTCCCGAACAATCCAGTACTACAATATCCAGATTTTTCCAAACCATTTTTTTTAACGACCGATGCATCAGGAATAGCCGTTGGAGGAATATTATCACAAGGAGAGATAAATAAAGACCAACCGATAGCATACGCCTCACGAATCTTAACAGATAATGAATTAAAATACGATACATATGAAAAAGAAGCATTGGCTATCGTATATTGCGTTAAACATTTTCGACCATATTTATATAGAAGGAAATTCACTTTAGTTACAGATCATAAACCTTTGATGTGGTTTAAAAACGCACAAGACACAAATATGCGAATACTCCGTTGGAGATTAAAATTGGCAGAATATGATTACGATGTTGTATATAAGGCAGGAAAAACAAACATAAACGCAGACGCATTATCAAGAAATCCTGTAAATATCGAAGAAATAGATTGTAAAATTATAAAAAACAAGAAACTTTTAAACCCAGATAATCCTAAAGATGCACAATTAATTGCCAAACTATTAGAAAAATCCGATAGCGTAGAAGAAGAAAAAGAAGATGACGATTTCCGTTTATGTTTTTCCGATATCGAAGAAAACGAAGAAATAATACCTGAAAGCGATTTATTAAATAACAATAACGATACTCTTCCATTTACACCTACGGAATTAAACGAACCAGATTATTTATCAACTACCGGAAAAGCTTTAATACATGATCCTCCTAAACAAAATAAAATTCAAACAAGAAGCCGAACTGCAAGACAAAATATTGAGCAAAATAAAATAACCGACGAATTGCATAGCGACGGAGGAGAGATTGAAGAGATTGAAGAAAGAAATGATTCGCTTGATAAAAATTCTGACAGTGAAAAAGAAGACAAAAAACAAAATGAACAGAACATTATTAATAAAAATTTAAAATCGAGAAAAACAAAACCCGCATTTATTGAAAATAGAGTAATTCATGGTAACGTCATAGACTCTCGGGAATTATTATTTTTACCAAAAGATAAAATGGTATATTTCGTCGACACCCAGAGAAGACCTTTAGATTCAGGCTCACAAAAACTTTTCAAACGAAAAGAGCTTCCAAACCTAGGATCTCTTGTTCCAGGAAAGGTCAAGGCCATAAAACATAAAAACCATTATCATGTGGCTTTACCTGTCAGCGAAGAACAACGAGAAGGCCCTACGGCTACTCTTAATCAAATTGTTAAAATCTTAACAGACTTGCGAAACATAACCGAAGATTTAAAATTAGAAACATTTAGTATTGCAAAAACCGAATTTATTAATAACGTTCCATGGAATGATGTCAAATCAGATATACAATCAATATTCACCGACGCTCCTACTAAAGTTATTATTTGCCACGGACTAATTAAATATCCACCGAAAGATTTATGTTCCGTTATAATCAGTGAAATGCATTGCTTACCAATGGGAGGACACCGTGGAGTCACAAAAACTTACAATCGAATAAAACATAATTATTACTGGGAAAACTTGAAAGCAGATGTTCAACGGTATATACAGCAATGTTTACAATGTCAATTGAAAAACTTGTCCGAGTAAAAACGAAACAACCAATGATAATCACAGACACACCAGTATCTTCTTTCGATAAAGTAGCCATAGATATTGTAGGCCCTTTACCTAAAACTGAAAGGGGAAACGAATACATTCTAACATTACAAGATCAATTAACTAAATTTTGCATGGGAATACCATTACCGAATCAAACTTCCGAAACCATCGCAGAAGCTTTTGTAGATCGATTTATTTGCGTACTTGGAGCACCAAAAGCAATATTAACGGATCAAGGCAGAAATTTCTTTAGCGATCTAATAAAGAAAATTGCAAAATTATTTAAAATTCGTAAATTTCGCACAACAGCCTTCCATCCTCAATCAAACGGATCATTAGAAGGATCACATCACGCATTAGGCGAATATTTAAAACAATACGCGAATGAACAAAAACAATGGGATAGATGGATTAGCCTTGCCATATTTAATTATAACACGAGCGTACATGAAGCAACAAAGCATACTCCATATGAGCTGGTTTTTGGAAAGATAGCACGTGTTCCATCGAACGAACTTCTACCTCCTGGGGATAAATTAGCAAATTACGACGAGTATTTAATAAATCTTGTCACTCAACTTCGCGCAATTCAGGGAAATGCACGCGATAATGTTATTCAAGCCAAAATTAAATCAAAAAATTATTACGATAGAAAAATCAATCCACAAATCTTTAAACCAGTAGATCAAATATTTTTATTAAAAGGTCCCAAACCAGGTAAATTCGGAGATCAATATACTGGGCCTCACGAAGTTCTAGAAATTTTTAATAAAAACAACGTCAAAATTAGGATAAAGAAAAATAGCCGAATTGTACATCCTAACCGCTTACGAATTTCATATATTAAACCTACTGATAAATAATAATTATCAAAACTTTCAGATGGATCTCAACATTAAGCGACTAATTGCGATACTGGTAGTGCTAATAAAATTTTATCGAACTCTTGGAATAATAGGGTATGACTGCGGATCTTCTTCAGCAAATCTAACGACATTATCTTTATTAACTATCCGAAGAATGTGACATTCCAGCGCAAAATGTTAAACGCGAACAAGTATATATACAATTACTCCAAATTAACGAATTCGAATCTGTGAAAGTAATACAGTGTAAAGTTGAAATCGACCGATTAATTAAAAAATGTGGAATGTTCTCTCACACCATGGATGTATATAACGGAAAATATTCATACATAGAAGAAATATCCCGCGATATGCAGAAGAATGCACGATTATGGTACCTATCAAATGGCAAATACTTACATAACTGGCTTAAAATCAAATCAAACCACAACACGTCCAATAACACTCGCTGGCAGTGTGGACAACGACGGAGGCTGCATCGGAGGAGCATATTCCGATCCTTATGGAACATGGACAGACGTAATAGTACTCGCAAGCGTAAGAATTACGCTACAAGATTATATAGCAGACGTAAAAATAAACACTAATCGAGTGCAGCTCAGGTCGGGTGTAGCATGTAAATTTGGCTCCACACATTGTACAGATGTAGAGGGAGGAGATACGTATTGGGATCCAATACCTACCGATACTTGCAAACTTTATACTTTCGGAACATTATTCAAGTGGTACGCATACAAAATAGTCGATAAAGATAAAGATCATCCGCAAACAGTTTACTCTTTAACCACACAAGACACAGTATTTGCACTGACTAGCAAAGGAAAATACAATACATGTGGATATTCATTAATAACAACAGCATCCTAAATTACTAATTTTCGAGACCGTACGCGGTACCACTGTCTTTAAAAAGCAATCTGGAATCTCAAATCTCGATATTTTTACCTATATGAATTCTAAATTCGTATACGTAGAGAAACACGTCCGCAAATAAACGAACTTTATAGAAATTTATTACTACACCAATGTAATTTGGAAAAACAAATGTTGCATAACGCATTAGCAATAGCTACTCAAGCACCTGATATTTTCGCATATCATCTAATGAAAGGACCTGGATATATGGCTCTTTTAGCAGGGGAAGTAATTCACATAGTCAAATGCGTACCAGTAGATGTAAAACTCGCAAGAAGAAAAGAATGTTACGACCAATTATCAGTAATCCGAGAAAATTGAACACATTTCTTAACGCCTCAGACTCATATATTATTACAACACTGAACACAAACTGCATGCAATCCATTTGCACCTGCCATGTACCTCTTAGGAGATTCATGGTACAAATTTATACCTAATCCGGTAGATACCTTACCACCAACCATTATGAAACCATTAACCAAGTCTACTTGGAAGTACATCAACCCAGGATCACTAGCCACTAGTGGCATATATTCTGAAGGAGAGATTTTAGAGATCATATAATGTTTCCGGCCGAACGACCATCAGTACTCAACACCGTAGCAAGAGGAGTAATGGGAAGATCCACTTCTCTACAGGGTGGCTCCATTTCCAATTTATTGGATGAAGCATCAATGGAAAAGATAGCCGCTTCCGCTTGGAAAAAATTCTGGAATAAGTTCCTATTTTTTGGCAATATCAGCGCTGGACTACTCGGCATATATCTAATTGCAAGAGTTTCCAAGTTAATATTAGACACAGTTATGCATGGATATGCCTTACATACCGTGTACGGATGGTCAATATATTTACTTGGAGCGATCTGGGATTCTCTTACAAATCTTTTATTACATCTGGGAAGACGGAGGCGACCCGAAAGACCACAGCCGAGTCCACCACCACCACCATCGCCAAGCGCACCGCAGGAAGACAATAAAGCAATAAAACTCACTAAATAAGAAACCCATAACACCATGGAAATGAACGCGGTATATCCTCTGCTGCAACCGGAAGAAAACTCTACCTATACGTTAGAGATAAGAGAATAAAAAAAAAGGAAAGAATAATTTTTTTTAATTTATTATTTTTGTTTTATAATAATAATAATAATATTAATAATAATAAAATAATAAGAATAATAAAAAAAATACAATAAGAAAAAAAGAGAAGAAAATATTCAATCACTAAACGTCTTCTCCCCTCTTCCTCTCCATCAACCTTAACCAGTGGGCCCCTCTTAAAATCTTTCCAATTACATCAAACAAGTCTTACCTATTTTTAGAAAATGGAGATCAAGAACATCAGCACCCACGAGTTAACCCGCGGACGGCTGGAAGTATTAATAACTCGCGCAGAATCCCCATCGTTCTTCTGGGTCCAACTGAAGAACAGTGAGAGAGACTTAATAGAGCTCATCGAGGAGCTCAATTTTCGAATGGACCGGCGAAGCCACTACCTCCACTGTTGGCCCGAAGATTTGAAGGAAGACGAACCATGTGCCATCAGAGTAAGAAATATCTGGCAACGCGGCCTTATCATAAAGGTCAATACCACGACATTTATGGTGAAAATCTCCCTGAGAGACTCTGAGGGGCCTATCAGTCTGGAGGCCAATGGGACAGGTATACTTCCTGGAAGACCGATTCCGAGAATTGCCATGGCAGAGCATCAAATGCGGCTTGGCACACACGGGTCCCGTAATAAGAAAACCTACGGAATGGCCCGAAAAAACGCGGCTGCTCTGCAAGATTCTCGGAGATCGCCAAGAGGGGTGGATACAAATTATCCATCCTCTGGGTGAAAGAGAGCCCATGGTGAAACTGATGATTTACAACGAGAATAACGAGGGGAACCACAATCTACGAGACTCATTAATCCAGCTGGAGCACGCGCGATTCATCGACGACATATAAAATTAAAAACATATATATCCTATAGTATTAATAATAATAGTAGCAGTAATTTTCATATATACACCCAGTCAGCCACGTCTGTTCTAATAGATATTGCCAAGTGCTTGCTACAAATTATTGTCAGCAAAAAGGCTACAAATTTGGTACAAGAGTTGTTATTACCGATTAAACTGGCAGATTGCCGGCAAGAACCAAGCAAAGCTTGCTAACATAACTAGACAGCAAATTGGCGGCAGAAACCGAGCAAAGCTTGCTGACATGATTGACATCAGATTGTCGGCAAAAACTGAGCAAGATCTGGAGTGCGCAATCTGATGGCAAATCGGCAGCAAAAACCGAACAGAATCTGCAGCTTATTACAAAGTATTATAAAATAGTTCAGTCGCTTATCGCTATGCGGCACGTTATTCATTATCTATACCCGTATTCAAATTCTTGTCATGAGTGTATATAAAGCCTGCAAAATGCTAATAATATTATAATATATATATTTCTATCAGTTCAATTTTTGACACAATTCTTATACAGGAAATTCAAATATTGAACTGATTTTTGGCAAATCGGACAGATAATTGTTCGATTTTCACTTATTCGAACAATTTCTGTCCAAAAGGATCTTTAATTTTATAAATTAAATCATTTAAATTTACCTCTATGTTTTAACACATTAATATATGATTTTATATAACAATATTGTAATTTGTCTCAGAAAATGGTCTCCCGTAGATGTGATATATTTTGGGTCTCATGAGACCTAACTTAGGATGTCTAATTATCTAATGGTCATTTTATGACCAAAACTTATCATCATTTTGTTACTTAGGGTTGAGTCTTTAAATCCATTTAAATATACTATTTTATATGAATGGCCAAAAGCTGTAGAATTTGTTTGGCTTTTGCTGACAATCTGTTGTCAGATTGTCCTGCGCAGATCTTGCTCGATTTTTGCCACCAATTTGACGTCAAATCATGTCAAGCTTTGCTCGGTTTTTGCCATCAATTTGCTGTCAGGTTATGTCAGCAAACTTTGTCATCAAAACACAAGCTTAATGCGGACACAGATGGCACTGGATTTGTTACCAAGTTTTGAGCGAATTTGATGCCAATTTGGCAACAATTTGTTATCAAATTACTTACTAGGCATATACTACTGCAGTAATAATAATAATAATAATAATAAATTGCTTTTATAGCTGAAAGAAAAGGGAAAAAAAAATATATATATATATATAATCATAGTAATAATAATTTCCTTCATTATAATTTCAAAAAAAAAAAAAATATATATATATATATATACATAGATATTTACAATCTTACTATCATACATATTTTATAATATCACCGTATTTTATTTTTACATTAACTAACTAACAAAAACAAAACTTCTATAACACTTTAGAACAGTGTTGCCTGACCAGTGGTTACAAAAAAGAGGATGTCAACTAATATCAGCAAGCTAAAGAGAGAGATATACAGGGTGTCCGGTAAAGATTGTGCCAACGCTCGTGAGCGGGTAAAGCACAGTAATCTGAACAGAAAAGTCCTGTAACATTTTTTTATATAACGCGTAATAAAGGAATTATTATTGAGTAAAGTCTGGCCAATCGGCGCCAACCTTTAGCCGGGCGCACGTCAGTGAGCCCCGCACTGTGAAGTGTGCGCCGCCGCATACTATCAGGCGGGCGGCTCACCGACGTGCGTCCGGCTAAAAATCGGCGCTAATTGACCAGATTTTACTCAATAATAACTTCTTTTTTAAGCGTTATATAAAAAAATGTTACAGGACTTTTCTGTTCAGTTTACTGTGCTCTAGCCGCTCACGAGCGTTGGCACAATCTTTACCGGACACCCTGTATACATGTATAACATATGTCAATAAAAAAAAAAAAACTATTCCAGCATTTGTCGATCGACAAATCATCGTTGCATATCCATCAGCAAATCTATCTTTAACTCAGCTCCAGGCAAATGAAGCTTGGACATTCTACTATGGGATCCAACATGGAGTCCCAGTAAATGGCTAATCGCTCGTAATGAACGAAAATCCAAGCCAAATATCAAAAACCTTCCCGACAAGCAGAACATATGCTGTCCAGAGGACACCAATAACACAAGAAGGAAGAAGAAAGAAAAAAAATATCCTATCTCTCTCACGGGGCAATTAAACCTCCAGCCGAAGACCCAAACTTATCAATAATAGTCAGGTAAACGTTACGACACATATACAATTTCTTTTCTTTTTTATGCCATAAAATGGGCACTCATTAGAAAAGATAGTTTTGTATTTGAATTATATATAATAATTAACTAAAATTGTAAAAGAAGGACGAAGAAAAGAAGGAAGGGGTTTTGGTGGTCGCCTTCTCTTTCCTCCTTCTTAAAATCAGCATGCACGAAA
Organism: Formica aquilonia x Formica polyctena; assembly: GCA_907163055.1. Classification (NCBI taxonomy): domain Eukaryota; kingdom Metazoa; phylum Arthropoda; class Insecta; order Hymenoptera; family Formicidae; genus Formica; species Formica aquilonia x Formica polyctena. Next base: position 187,374 of record CAJQTV010000256.1, read on the forward strand.
CCACATACAATTTACGATACTTTAGTTAACCGCGAAAGAAAGGAATCTATTTCCTTTTTTCTGCAAATGTCGGGTTTCTCCCCAACATTTGTCTAAGGCCGAGGGTGTTACGTCCTGGCGACTCCATGATTCCTTCCTTCCGCGAAGTTGCAGCAACGATAGTCGATCGGTGATAAAAATGAATCGTTAGGTAAATAGAGCATCTTGCGCCACACATTTCTTTAAACATTTAGTCACTTGTCAATATCTATATCTATGAGTAACCGTGAGAAAGACGCGAGAGACCGGTGACGAAACCGCGCCGGTCGCCTAAAAATAAATAAAAATCAGTAGATACTCTCGCAATAGAATTTTCCAGCGGAAGAATAAATTGATACCAAACAGATAATAAAATTCCTTCTAACGAAATATCTGACAAGTACGACTAAATCAATAATGATGAAACTTCTGTAACGAAATATTCAGTAAATACAGCTGCACTAATATTGATAAAAATGATCATAAGGAAGTAAGACTTTTTCTAATCAGATCACGTGCGCAAAGGAAATCTAAAGCTCAAGGGACTCTGAACTGATATTGAGATCACCAATCGATTATCACCACGGGTGAAAATTCAAAAAGTAGGAGAGACACCCCGCCTAATGAGGACACTAGCACAATTTTTAATTCGTTAAGGTGAAGAATCCCCACTTCTGCGGAATTTCAATTCGTTGAAGTGTTGGAAGATTCCCACTTTTAGAAATTAGAATACACCCCCGAAAAGAGAGTTATAAAAAGAGGACTCAAAGGGTCATACACTTACTTACTTACGTACTTGCTCTCCAGCCTCGACATAGTCTTATTAAATGCCTTGGCACCGTGGTACGCGAATTAAAATTAATAGTGCTATATCAGTATCCTCATCCGGCATCATCGTTGATCAACCGCAACCAGAGCGACCCGCAAGGTATGAAGCCAGTCTAATAATCAAACCTACACCTTCTATCTACGAAATAAAAAGTAAGTTACACTTATCCATTTCATTTATACTATTAACCCTCGCGATAAATAAACGTTATTACATTACATTACATTCACACTGGTTTCGTAGTGAAAATCAGATCCGGTACTACTCATACCCTACCATCCAGCCGAATAGTAGTCATTCGCAGGAGTCGGAGGACTCGAGCGCCCGTAGTATGCAAATTTTGCGCTATACACGTTAAACCATCACAGTAGCCGCCGAACCTACTCTCCCTCCTTGGCCAAATTACTCCTCCCCCAGCTACTTCCCCATCTACTTCCCCAAGCATATCATTCCAGCCACCGAATCTCCGCTTTCCCCACGTACCTTCTCCTCCCTATCTACAATCCCCCTGAATAATTCACCCCCTTCTTGTCCGCAGTTTTCGGAATCAGACGATTTCGAAAAGGCTATAGAGGAGTTCTGCAACGAACTACCCGATCTAGAGTCCTATTCATCCTACCAGAATTAAATTAAACCGAGATATCTCCCTTCGTTCTCTTTCTCCATGATTCCATATTTCCTTTCTCACTCACACACGCATACATGTTTTTTTTTTGATTAATTAAATCTTCATATTGTATTAATCAGTCAGAACCTAAAATTAACGATAAAATTATTCCCTTGCGTTCTGACTGATGCCATCCATATTAATGTAACACCCGCGAATTAACACACACACACTCACACATACTCAGAAAAAAAAACCAATATTATATTTTTATTTTTATTATATAATCATGTATACCTATCATCTATTTTATAAAATGAATAAATTTATATTTTGTTAATTAAAAGTAAAGTAACCCTTTATTAACCCCTCACTCACTCCTAGACAAAGATCGCACTTGGTCCCATCCCGCGTAAAAGAGATTAAATTCTCTGACCAAAAAGGGACCGCCGAGCGAACTTCCGAAAAACAGTGTAATAGCGATCCGAACGGTCGTTTACCTGATTTTCGGACCGTCAAGTTTGTTCGAACCGATTTTAACGTAACCTCGAGACGTTTGACTTCGGGATCATAAAGATAGTGGTTGCGCCCTTCCGTCGACTCACCCTTCCTCGAGTCTGGACGTAACATTATATATAATTTTATATGTATCAATAAATATTAAAAATAGGGAAATCAGAGCCACCCGCTGGGAGGAAGGCACCAAAATTATGTGAATCTTCTTAAATTCAGTAATGTTTATTAATTATAACTTTCGGACTCACATCGAGTGATCCTCAGTAACTATATAAAGAAAATGCAATAAATAAGAACAGTATGTAATTGAATGAAACTTAAGTACAAAAAGAGAAGTGCATACATATTTTTAAACGATATAGGTGATCATTGCATCTGAGAAACCAACCGCGGACGTCTAATTTAAAGAACCCCCATCGTTGACAGCCGTTGGGAGGGACGAAGCAGACGTCAAGTGTCAAACTCCATCCTCACAATGCTAAGAAATATATTTAATGTTAAAGAAAAGAAATTATCGAATATGGAAAGAAACCATTCACCGAGATCCGAAGTAGCACCAGGAACGCATTGAAAGCGAGATGTACTTGTCAACGGTTACGATACTAATAGTCTTTAACAAACAAATATGTCATATATGAAGGTAACGATCGATAAACAAAACATAAATAATAATGCAGTGACTTTGAAGTTTTTTAAAATTGTCTGCAATTGGTAAATACATTTGATCTAATTGGTCCGTATCACTATGGAGATTTAAACTATTTTTTTGCCTCTTGATGTGTGAATTATCTCCGTGAATTGTCTCTTTGCTAACTAAGATCGGCTCCTTATCCAAGATATCAACATTAACTCAATCGAATTTATAGTCTGTGGTCCGTAATCATTGAATGTTGTTATGTATTTTGATTAATATCACAATAATGCTCACTAATTCCTCCGCCCATGCATTCAATAAATAATATTTTTCAAGACAAGTCTTAGAAATTCGTGTAGTCGCATGTTAAAAGCTGTTAACGAACTGCGAAAAATAGGTGAAATCAATTATTGACAAAATATCAATGATCGTGCATTTATCCCGTAAATGTAAACGAAAACTTTTTCCATGTCTACTCTACAATAAATACAACATACACAAACTTCACTTTTCCTAATGTTACTTTATAATACCTGAGAAAAAACATTAAAACTGTGAAACTTTAATTTGTTATATTTCCTAAACCAATGCCGTCCCCCACTTCTTTCTTGCGGGGAATTACTACTCAGAAGAATCTCTTCTACAACATATTTAAGTAGCAATAAAATCGGTAATGTGTTACCTTTTATGCAGTTTTACCATTTATTATTTAGAATCTCATATATTAAGCTAAGTTCCAAAACTGTGTAAAATTTCTCTTCCGAGGAAAATTTTAGTCAATGGCTGGCCTGGAACTAATCAGAAACTCTTAAAAAAGTTTCGGATCGGCCACCGAGTAAAATTTTCCTCGGAGAATATGTTTTGGAACGTAGCCTAAGTTATCGTTAATTTTATATAACTGCATATACAATTATATATAATACTGTCTGATTCCAATATACAAGGTGTCCCAGAATTCGCGCACACGGCATGTACAGCGTGATTGTCCGTGCCAAAAGAAACTTTTATCTCTGGCAAAATGATGCCTGAACAATACTTTTTAAATGAGAGTAATTTTAAGTTAACGAATGAGCGCTCTAGGTTACGCATGAATCAGGGACGGCGCGCGAACGGCGTGTGTGGCGCGTGAGCGTGTTGTACGTTATTTTATTATTTCGCTAAAGATTTTATAAGAATTATACAAGATATCTCGTTAGTTTAAAGTTGCTCTCATTTAAAAAAATATTGTTCAGACGCAGTTTTGCAAGAGGAAAAAGTTGTTTCTTCTGGCACGGACAGTCACGCTGTGTATTCCGTGTGCGCGAATTCAGGGACACCCTGTATAATTATACAGGGTGAGTTTTTTAACTTGAAACTGTAAAATATCTCGGAAAGTAAGCTTTATCGAAAAAAATGTTTCAAACAAAAGTTGTAGGGTTCGAAGGGGGCCATATGATAAAAATATGGATTTGACCTTGAGTGACCTTCTCAAGGTGAGATCAATGTGATCGGCGTTTTCTTAAATGGAAACCCCACTTTTTTTATTACATATTCTTGTAGCTTATCTCGAGAGCTTTTCAAAACACTATAATAAAGTATTTTTTCATTAAGTATTTTTTGAGTTATTTTATATCTTAATCTAACATATTTTGATATAAAAAATAAAATATCTCGTAAAATATTTAGTTTTCGATAATATTACCGTAATACTTTTATGTACAGAATAATGAGACAAATCAATTAGCGTAAAGAAAAAAACAAATAATTGTTTAAAAAAATACATTATAAATAATTACATACTTTTTCTTAAAAACAATTATTTTTTTTTACTAATTGATTTGTCTCATTATTCTATACATAAAATATTACGGTCAGATTATCGAAAACTAAATATTTTACGAGATATTTTATTTTTTATGTCCAAATATGTCAGATTAAAATATAAAATAACTCAAAAAGTACTTAATAAAAAAATACTTTATTATAGTGTTTTGGAAAGCTCTCGAGATAAGCTATAAGAATATGCAAAAAATAGGGGATTCCATTTAAGGAATTAAAGGTGTCCTTGACTTGACCTTAACGATGCCATCCAAGGTCAAACCAATGACACCATCTTATGTTCTTCTCAAAACCATACAATTTTTGTTCAAAACGTTTTTCTCTAAAATGCTTAGTTTTTGAAAGAAAAGGGGTGTACGGGTGGTCTAGGACACCCTATATATATATATATATATATATATATATATATATATATATATATATATATATCAGGTCTACCGGAAAGTTCTGTCCGTTTTTGGAATAAAACAAAATACAAATTTTTATTACCGTCAATAAACTTTATTAAATAATGTAATTGCCATTATTATTAATGATTTCTTGCCAGCGTGAGGGCAATTTGTATATCCCATTTTCGAAAAATGTTTTATTTTTTGATGCGACAAATTGAACCAGTGCTTGTTTGATATCTTCTTCATTTTTGAATTTTTTGCCCCTCAAAAAATTTTGTAAGGACAAAAACAAGTGATAGTCGGATGGTGCTAAGTCCGGGGAATATGGTGGATGCGACAGAATTTCCCAGCCTAGTTCTGCAATTTTTTGACGAGTCCCCAAAGCAGCATGTGGCCTGGCATTATCATGATGCAGTATGATGTTCTTCCTATTGAACATCGCCGGCTTTTTTTCTTGGACTGCTGTATTTAAATTATCCAGTTGCTGACAATACTTCTCCGAATAATGGCAATTACATTATTTAATAAAGTTTATTGACGGTAATAAAAATTTGTATTTTGTTTTATTCCAAAAACGGACAGAACTTTCCGGTAGACCTAATATATATATATATATATATATATATATATATATATATATATATATATATACACATACATATACAGGGTGTCTCACAACCTCCGTACAATACTTTATTAGCGTGTTCTAGAGGTAAAATAGAGTCAAAAATTCTAATACAAAAATTTTGAGGCTGCAATAGTTTTTGAGTTATAAGCGCTCAAAGTTTGCCAATGATATCGCGTAAAACTCGCGCGCTCAGGCCCGTAATTACACTTACACGCGTACCGATCTGTCATCTGTTATTGATTTTTTCAAATCAGGTGATATTGATTTTTACTTCACAGCTGATTTTATTTCCTCGTTTTCTATGTATTACGCCGTGTGTATTACGCCTACATTGTACATTATAGCAATAGGCTAATATTAACAAATTATAAATCTTATACGGACAACATTTAATTCTTGAATAACAAATTGAAATAACACTATTTTGTATAAGAGTATTTTTATAGCGAAAGGCGCTTGTGCGCGTGCACTTGGCGCCTTTTTTTCACTTTTTTTAAAAAAAGGTAATTTTTTAGCAATTATATCATTTCTTTTTTTACTGTCTGTTATATATTATCTTATTTCTGCAATCCGATTAAATGAATACATCTATTATATTTCTGAATTATAAAAGCAACTCTTTCATTTCTTTGATTGATACTATACGCTTGTGCTATACTATAAATTACCTAACTAATCTGTCTCGTAAATATATAGAATACATACATCATAACTTATATAATTTATATTATATTATAACTTATATTGTAATTTAAATATAAATTAAAAAGTGATAGATGTTATGTTTCTTTTTTTAAATATTTAAGATTAGAATAAACCTTGCTAATTAAAGTTATAATATGAGTTATAATATATAAATTATAATATAATTTATGATGTATGTATTCTACATATCTACGAGACAGACTAGTCAGGTATACACAGCACAAGCAATTAGTGTAAAAATGATGTGTATGCTACATATCTACAAGACAGATTAAACAAATCAAGTACTTTTATAAAAGTGATAAATGTTACGTTCGTTTAAAAAAAATACTATAATCAAAATTAAAATATATTACTATATGCTTGTACTGTGCTATAAATTATCTAACTAATCTGTCTTGTATCGTGATTATATCAAAAGCAAAAGATGTAAAAAGGAATATAGTGTATTTAAATGTATTTGTCAAATGATTGTCATCATATAGTTATTTGTCATGCATCATATGCAGCTACAGGTATAAGTAACATTAGTAAAACATAGTCTGTAAGATTAATATGTATAAATCTTATAAATTTCTATTTATATTTTATTTCCATTTGTATTTATCTTTTTTAATAATTTATAAATTTTTATAGTAAATTTATAAATACATTTATTTTTCAATGGAATTTTTCAATAGAAACATTTTTCAAGCTGTTAAGATTTTGACAAAGTCTGCGACAACACGTCTATTGCAAACCAACATATTGTAACCAATCTTTGTCTCAATGCTAAACACAACAAAATTATCGATAATGTCAGTTAAATACTAAATTTTATTTGCCAAATATATATACCAAATAGCATTCTGACAAATGGAAAAATACCATGTAACAGATCTATTATATTCATTAATTATACTAAAACATGCTTCATCTATTTCAAGCGATGCATTAGCATCGCAACAAGAATTGATTACAATATGTTGGTTTGCAATAAACATTTTGCCACAGGCTTTGTCAAAATCTTATCAACAGCTTGAAAAATTCTTCTAGTTCCACTGAAAAATAAATGTATATTTATAAATTATTTAAAAAGATAAATAGAAATTTAACCTTACAGATTGTGTTTCATCAATGTTATTTATATTCATCTGTAGCTGCATATAATGCATGACAAATAAATATATAACAAACTATATGACACTCGTTTGACAAATGCACTCAAATATGTATTCTTGATGTGTATATCTATATTAACTGATATGAATGTCTATATCGATAACTGCTCGCAGTTATCCATAGTGTCTTTTGACAGGTATAAGTTAAATTTTCCAGACTGCAACATTATATAGCGTAGCACTCTTTCATTTATAAAAAGGTGAAGCTGCAAAATTCTTTGTGATACTTGTGGATAGTTGAATCAGGTATAGGATACAAACACACATATATCTTATAATAAACATACTATATAATACATATATCTCTTTCTTATCATAAATATAGAATATTTTTATATGTAATGCGATGTTTTGTTTTGTTTTTACACATAGCATAAATTACTTTCGCAATATTTTATTTTTCTCTATAAATAAGATATGAAAATATTCTATACATTTATGACAGGATGTTTATATTCTATTCTATATATATTTACTATCAGATATGTGTGTGTGTGTGTGTGTGTATTCAATACCTGATCCAACTAACCACGAGTATTACGAAGAATTTTGTTGCTTCACTTTTTTATAAATGAAAGCGTGCTACGCTATATAACATTGCACTATTGCATTGCAAACCTATTAACCTATATCTGTCAAAAGCTGGTATGGATGCAAGATGCAAGCAATAGAAGCGCCGCTAGCGCAATCTTATGTCGAATGCTCGAACCGTACAACTTCTTGTACACATGCGCATCGGGGGCTTGGGCGTCGATGACGACGGAGACGTTTCTTAGTAAAAATTTTATACATTTCGACTTTGGATTATAATATCTTCATTTATAGGATACGTAGAAGAAAAGTAAAAATATTATCATAATATAAAACAAACTCAAGCTTTCGATTAAGCTTATTAAAACATCAATCGGTTCAGCCGTTATTGAGGTTCGGTAATCTAAGAACTCTTCAACTAGCCGACTCGCGTAAAGATACACGGGGTGCCTCACTGTTGCTGCGCATGACTTGGCGCGAGACACTACCGTGCCTTTTGATAATAAAAGTATATACAGCACATTTTCATCGCACCTAAACTATTTATTTCAACTCGGTTTAAAGTACGTTGCTTTATGTCCTCCGTAATATCAATACTGCAGTCACTATCGTAATCGGAATCCTTCGAAAGTACGCGGTCTTCGTCTGATGAATCGTCCAACAAATTCTCAAATGCCATCAAATTGTCATCTTCGAGAATGACATCCTCATCATCATCAATAACCATAACTTCTTCGTCAGCCATAACACATATTGTTAAGATCGTCATAAGGGCGTAGACGGTTGCGTACTATAACGTTGCACACTCCTCTTGATTATATATATTTTAATTTAATATCTTTTGACACAGCATTTTTTCTGCCAGTCTGCAGCGCAAAGATCACGTATCGCGGCTTCTCCAGCTGAGAGGCGGCTTTCACGGTCCACGAATGCTTGGTCGTATTATGCAATAGAGGAAATTCGTATAGATCCCAAGAGCGAAAACTCATATTCAAGTATCGCCCGCTTTCCAACGCGCGTAGCAAGGATAATTTATTGACCTCGCTCAATATTACATGAAGCATACACCATTGTATCGAAACATTTTTATCGTGTAGGTACTGTGCGAGATGGTACATGTTTTCGTTAAAAAAACGACAAAATTATTGAGCATACTGCTTCATAGGAGCCTTGTACCTTGCACGCTCTCGGCCGCAAACATGTACATTATGTCGATGACTACGTTTAGTTCGGTACGTCCGCTTTATTCGATAAGCGTAAAGAATATCTTATATGATAACCTTTATAATGTTATATAACATATTAATGCTCCCTTTTAAGGTGATGCAAACAGCCATGTCATACTTCACAACCCTTTTATCAGTCAGAGAATCTGCGTAAAATATTAAAAAATATTATAAACTATAGTATAAACTATTTCTTTCATAGGCTGTTAGTTGTTATTGTTACAGAAGATATTTCAAATAATTATAATAAATGTTAATTTGTTCACATTTAAGATATGAGTTTTTCTTTTTTTATCAGAGAGAGGAGAGAGAGAGAGAAGAGAGAGAGAGAGAGAAATAATCCATATTCTTTTATATATATGTATGTATGTATCATGGATACACAACGTCTAGTTTCTTAAAGAGACAAGGAACATTTGAGGCGTTTAATTGATATTATATAGTCGCGTATTATAACATCGAATGGGACATGAAATAATTATGCGAAATATGTTCAAAGCTTTAAGCAATACGAAAAAGATGGTGCTATTATAAATTCTATTTATTCGTACGTTTCATATTTTTTCTGAATAAAGTACCGTGATTATATTTTATTGATATCGCGTTGTCCGTTTTAAAATATGCTAGCTGAACAGAGTTTTAACGGAAGTTTAGAATTAACAAACTTATCCTGTCTTTCATAGGTTTATGGCCGTACCAAACGTCACTTATGAAAAATTATAACTCTATCATTTGCCATATTCGGCGTTACAATAACGGGCGGACCGTAGGTAACGCAGATTCTTGAGATAATAATAAATTAATCGTTAAGCAAATTTGAAAAATAAATAAAAAAAGAAATTTATTGTGAGAGAATATATAATAATAGTCATATCTTTTTGTGTCACAGAAACAATCGTCTAGAGAGAGTATATATTGTATTCAAATGTATGAAATGTAATCAATATCATTCTGTGAATTAAATAAAGTTCTGTGAATTGCTAGAATGTAGAGACGGCATTTTACATCGATTAGTTAAATATATGCTGTCTCGCATATATACGGCTCGCATATAATGTTTGATACACGACAAGATATTCGTATAAGGACTGCCTACGACATAATGCATACGGAGATGGAAGAATACTATGCCACAAATAAATTCTTCTTGTCGCGAATTGGTGGTTGGCCATATCAACATAAAATGCTCAAGATGCTACTACCGTGCTTTTTAACAATAGTACAGTATTCCGTCATCGCAACTGAGGTAACGTGTCAAACTATCGTGAAAATCGTAATGCAGATGCATTGGTAAATGAAATTAGTTAAAAATATATATAATCTATTTTCTATTTATAATCTATTTTGTATATATAATATACATCTATTTTCGAAATAAAAATATATAATTTATTACATTGATCTATTTCATTGTTGATCGATATATCTTTATTTCATAGATAATTTTATTACATGACACCTGGGGTAATGTAGATATAGCTGTCGAAAGTGTAATTATCATTATTCCTATTATTGCTTCCAACGCAAAATTGATTAATATCGTTGTAAATAATGATAAAGTGAGTTTTTCAAATAGATATCAATAATATGTGCATATTTGCTGTTAATCTTTTCTTATTATCAATTAGTTTCGACGTCTACTACGACTCATAAATGATCATTGGAGTGTCTTTAACAATAAATCTGAACGTCATATTTTGAAATATTATGCTGATATCGGCCGAAAAAATGACGAAATATTATGCAGGTAATAAATAACATATTTAAATGACAATTAAAAAGAAATCCACAACATTATTGCAAGATTGACACTTCGAATTTTTTTAGTGTAATTAAAAAACATTTTTTATTCGAAAGAATTTTGTCCATTTTGAGCAATCTGCGCACAATCATTGTTCATACATTAATTTTTAGAAAATAATGATAAAGATACATAACAATAATTTTGTAATCTAATAAAAAAACAGCCGAAAGTTGAATTTTGCGATTTTTCGAAATGTAATTGAATCAATAAACCTGAGTTGATATATGTAATTGTTTTAAAATAGCTTAACATAACATTAAATTGGCTTTAACTAGCTAAATTGCTTAAATTGGCTTTATTTTCGAGTAGCTTAACACCTCTCGTAGAAGGCAATAAGATCCATAAAACTTGGATAATAGTTGATATAACATCTCATAGTACTTGTCTCGAATATGCTTTTTTTATGATTTATTATCGCGTACGCGAGAAGTAATAAGACGACATATGGAACAACTCGCCCCGATATCTACTCGTTCGAGTTTCACTGAACGACTGACAAGACGAGCGCGAAAACACAATAGTATGCGGCGCGGAATTCGACGTCCTGTCTTCGCGATATGTAGCGAATCCTGTCGCGCATGTAACTTGCTATACACCAAAAACGAACGCCAAATAACTATATGATAGTCGATTGAATGCCACCTTAAACATTACACATAGTATAATATAAATGCAAAATATTCTCTCTTATCTCTCTCGTTGAGTTTGAAATTAAAATAAATCAGGTCTTCCATTTTACATATTTCAATTTACAAAATTATAATATAACACAAAGAAACTATTTTTAAAAATATGATATGTAATGCAGTATAAGCAATATATGCTTTTTTTTTACAGCATATTGTTGCGCAATTTTGGTGCTGTATTTACTTATTCCATTAACTCCAAGAATTTTAGATATTGTAATACCATTGAATGAATCACGACAATTGAAATATGTATATCAAGCAGAGTACAGAGTGGACAAAGAGAAATATTATTATCCGATTCTATTTCATGCTTATATGTGTCGAGTGTGATCACTGTCGGGATCGTGTTATCTATCGATACCACTTATATAATATGCGTGTTACATGCTTGCAGTTTATTTGCGGCTATCAGGTGAGTAATATTGAAAATAAATTTGAAATATCTATTTCTCTAAACATTTTAAAAATTTATTATTGTCCTAAAACTCTTTTTTTCACTCATAAATACACATAGAGAATTTGTCGATTCAGATTATCCTAACTTAGTTATCGTTTTGTTTCTAAGCCACCATCTTGAAAATATTGTGGGCCAGACAAATGTTAAGACTGATAATAATGAAAAAATATGCGCAAGAACGCACTATCATTTATTCGTAGAAAAATATGATTCTATTGATGATGATTATCGTGAATTGATGATATGCGTGAGAAAACATCAACTCGCATTAGAGTTCGTAATTTTATCATCGATGATAATAGTCGTTATCGATTAACGATATTAATGATCCTAACAAAATCGCTTGATCGATAAAACTATTTTATTCTATTTTTTATATTAATTATTCTATCCTGATCTTTCAGATATGTTCAGATACTGGATTCTACATTCACGTACGTAACGTTTGTTCTTCTATTTCTTAATGTGCTGATTATGAGCGTAATTGGAATACAGGTAAGAATTTAAAAAATAAATATGCTTTCATTGAAAAACGTATTTCATAGCATTATACAAGATGTTCAAAGCCACCCAATTTTCTTTCAACGGAAAATTTCTTGACCAATTTAAATAGATTGTTTTCCGAAAATGTCGGACATAAATAATTTTCTAGTTATAGGTTATTGAAAAAAATGCTTTCTGCAAACTAAATTTTAAGAGAAATCAAATGGACAACAAAATTGATATTTCTCAATCATCATTAAAATAGAATTTACTTTAACAGAATTCAAAGTTTAATTACAAAGATACATGTATAATACAAAAAATTAGAAAATTACAATAAATGATGACTTTCCCCTATTTTAATCAAGGAAGAATTAATTCTAATTTGACCAATCAATCTGCAATTAGAAAGACATCCGGTAATTTTAGAATAACTAATATTCTTCATGGTGTAATTGTTGCAGCTTATCAACAAATTAGGACATGCGGGAGAAGTAATAAAATACATTTGTGTAATTATGGGTGTGTTTACTCATCTCATATGCATGTGTTTTCCCGGACAGTTGCTAAATAGATAGAAGCATGGATATCTTCGATAAAGCGTAAGAATCATAATTCTATTAGCTCTTTAACTATGCTTAACTTAACTATATAGCATGTAAAAGAGCTTTATCAACAAATGAGCTGGAATTACATCGCAATTATAACGTATTGTCCAGATTCATTATTTCCATATCACAATCTACGAAATAATAATGTTATAAAATTTCAAGAAGCCTTATTATAAAATATTATTCCTGAAAAAAATTTATTTGATTTTACTGTAAAAAATTTCAATCTCCAATACATGCGTACAGTCCTCGCAAAGCATAGTTTTACTTGATAAGCATTATTACCACCATTTTTCAATGTTTTTTATTATTTTTGATGTTATCTCACCCAAAGTTGTCGTCTTATAAACGATTCGCATAGTTGCCAGGAAGGCATATTGAAGGTCTTTTAAAGATATTTTGTCTTTTAGATACAGTTCAGGATGGTATACGTTCTCCATAAAAAGCAAAAAATTATTAAAAATACTTCTGTACAGAAGTTTCGTTCCTTGTACACTCTCGGCTGGAAAGATGTTTGTTATGTCAATGACTATGTGCAGTTCGGTACGTCTGTAGCTTAAATATCTTTTACAATGTCTATTATATAACGCTGCAAAGAATCAATATTTAATTTATTAAGGTGATGCAAACTGCCATGTCGTATTTTACTACCTTAGCATCCATGAAATAGAAGCGCTATAATACATGTGACGTTTTTATCTTTACAAAATCATCATATTTAGAAAAATCATTAGTGAAAATCCATTGTACCATTTACGAAAGAATATTTGTAACATCCTCATAATAAAACGACATATAAGAACGCAGTATATTTCACTTTATTCTACAGAAAATTTATAATTTCGTGATCTATAATTTCCTTTCATACGACTGAAGGAGATCTGTACAATAATTTTGAGTTGTCGGGAAACGGAAATGGTAGAAATGTTTTTCGCCGCAAAAGATAAATATTTAATAGCGAACAGCGACCCTTCTTATAGATTGATTGAATATCCACCTATCGCGGCGCGTAAACGTTTCAAACGTTTTCTGACAACCCAAAATTATCGTAATGATATATATATACCTAAAAAAAAACTCACGAAGGTAAAAAAAAAATACGCCAAGTATATAAAAAAAACCCAAATGTACGCAAAAAAAGTTTAATATCTATCCCTACAAAATAACTTTTAAAAAAGTTTTTCCTTGAAAAATAATTTTCGTACAAAATAAAAAATTAAAAAAAAAAGATTTTCCTCCATAAAATATTTTTAAAAAATAAAAACCTTTAAAAAATCAAAAATTAAAACTAATTGAAATCAATAGTTAACTAGCCAAGTATTTAGAAGCAATTCAGTTTATAAAGATTTGTAATTTGAAATAGTATTTGTCATAAAATCAATCTTGTAGAAGTATGTAAAATGTCTAAATGTCTTGTCTATGTAAAATCAATCTTTATAGAAATGTTATAGACAGATTCACAGATTCACGGGTTTCTATGAAATTAAAACTCATTTTATTTTTATTAAAATAAACCTGATTTTCAAAATAAGTTCAACAATTTTTTGAATATTGTATATCATCAAATTACACTATTATAGACTTTATTAAGGGTGTTATATGCTATAATATCAAATCATATTGTTGATGTTAAGTGCGATTAAAATTCCTTTGATTGCAAAGTATATCTTACAGAATGTATAATTCAAAAGAAAATTTTTCGTAAACTCAAAGTCGCATAAAACAAACTTACACCAAAGCAAAGTATTAAAAACTTGGCGTGCCTCGGGTCGTATTAAAATATATGGTCCCAGATTTGTATCATTCATACAATATTTAGTAATTAAACTTAAAACTATATATTATATATATTATTAAATATTAAAAATAAAGTAACCGTCTAGCATTTAATGAATGCCAAATCTATATAAAATATGAATAATAAAAACCTATTCAAACAATATAAAAAAAATAAAAATACATAAAATAAGAATTTTATATTTTATATAGATTTGGCATTCATTAAATGCTAGGCGGTTACCTTATTTTTAATATTTAATAATATATATAATATATAGTTTAAGTTTAATTACTAATAATATGATAAATAAGAATTAAAGACAAATAGTTTAAAGATTTGTTTTTAATTCTTATTTATTTTATTGTTAGTAATTAAACTTAAACTATATATTACACCTAAAAAAAACCTCACAAAGGTAAAAAAAAAATACGCCAAGTATATAAAAAAACCCCAACATGTACGCAAAAAAAGTTTAATATCTATCCCTACAAATCAACTTTTAAAAAAGTTTTTCCTTGAAAAATAATTTTCATACAAAATAAAAAATTAAAAAAAGATTTTCCTCCAAAAAATAACTTTAAAAAATAAAAACCTTTAAAAAATCAAAACTAAATGAAATTAATAGTTAACTAGCCAAGTATTTAGAAGCAATTCAGTTTATAAAGATTTGTAATTTGAAATAGTATATGTCATAAAATCAATCTTGTATTTATAGAAATGTTATAGACAGATTCACAGATTCACGGGTTTCTATGAAATTAAAACGCATTTTATTTTTATTAACAGAAACCTGATTTTCAAAATAAGTTCAACAATTTTGAATATTGTATATCACAAATTACACTGTTATAGACTTTATTAAGGGTGTTATATGCTATAATATCAAATCATATTGTTGATGTTAAGTGCGATTAAAATTCCTTTGATTTGCAAAGTATATCTTACAGGATGTATAATACGAAAGAAAATTTTTCGTAAACTTGAAGTCGCATAAAACAAACTTACACTAAAGCAAAGTATAAAAACTTGGCGTACCCCGGGTCGCATTAAGACGTGTACATATAAATTATAAATATATAAAATTATTTTAATGTTTCTAAAAATATATATGCAATAATTTTCATATAACATGAAATATTGTATGAATGATACAAATCTGGGACCATATATTTTAATACGACCCGGGCACGCCAAGTTTTTATACTTTGCTTTGGTGTAAGTTTGTTTTATGCGACTTTGAGTTTACGAAAAATTTTCTTTTGAATTATACATTCTGTAAGATATACTTTGCAAATCAAAGGAATTTTAATCGCACTTAACATCAACAATATGATTTGATATTATAGCATATAACACCCTTAATAAAGTCTATAATAGTGTAATTTGTGATATACAATATTCAAAATTGTTGAACTTATTTTGAAAATCAGGTTTCTGTTAATAAAAATAAAATGCGTTTTAATTTCATAGAAACCCGTGAATCTGTGAATCTGTCTATAACATTTCTATAAAGATTGATTTTACATAGACAAGACATTTAGACATTTTACATACTTCTACAAGATTGATTTTATGACAAATACTATTTCAAATTACAAATCTTTATAAACTGAATTGCTTCTAAATACTTGGCTAGTTAACTATTGATTTCAATTAGTTTTAATTTTTGATTTTTTAAAGGTTTTTATTTTTTAAAAATATTTTATGGAGGAAAATCTTTTTTTAATTTTTTATTTTGTACGAAAATTATTTTTCAAGGAAAAACTTTTTTAAAAGTTATTTTGTAGGGATAGATATTAAACTTTTTTTGCGTACATGTTGGGTTTTTTTTATATACTTGGCGTATTTTTTTTTTACCTTCGTGAGTTTTTTTTTAGGTATATATATATCATTACAATAATTTCAGGTTGTCAGAAAACGTTTGAAACGTTTACGCGCCGCGATAGGTGGATATTCAATCAATCTATAAGAAGGGTCGCTGTTCACTATTAAATATTTATCTTTTGCGGCAAAAAACATTTCTAACATTTCCGTTTCCCGACAATTCAAAATTATTGTACAGATCTCCTTCAGTAGTATGAAAGGAAATTATAGATCACGAAATTATAAATTTTCTGTAGAATAAAGCGAAATATACTGCGTTCTTATATGTCGTTTTATTATGAGGATGTTACAAATATTTTTTCGTAAATGGTGCAATAGATTTTCACTAATGATTCTTCTAAATATGATGATTTTGTAAAGATAAAAACATCATATGTATTATAGCGCTTCCTATTTCATGCTAAGGATGCTAAGGTAGTAAAATACGACATGGCAGTTTGCATCACCTTAAAATTAAATATTGATTCTTTGCAGCGTTATATAATAGACATTGTAAAAGATATTTATGCTACAGACGTACCGAACTGCACATAGTCATTGACATAACAAACATCTTTCCAGCCGAGAGTGTACAAGGAACGAAACTTCTGTACAGAAGTATTTTTAATAATTGTTTGCTTTTTATGGAGAACGTATACCATCTTGAACTGTATCTAAAAGACAAAATATCTTTAAAAGACCTTCAATATGCCTTCCTGGCAACTATGCGAATCGTTTATAAGACGACAACTTTGGGTGAGATAACATCAAAAATAATAAAAAACATTGAAAAATGGTGGTAATAATGCTTATCAAGTAAAACTATGCTTTGCGAGGACTGTACGCATGTATTGGAGATTGAAATTTTTACAGTAAAATCAAATAAATTTTTTCAGGAATAATATTTATAATAAGGCTTCTTGAAATTTTATAACATTATTATTTCGTAGATTGTGATATGGAAATAATGAATCTGGACAATACGTTATAATTGCGATGTAATTCCAGCTCATTTGTTGATAAAGCTCTTTTACATGCTATATAGTTAAGTTAAGCATAGTTAAAGAGCTAATAGAATTATGATTCTTACGCTTTATCGAAGATATCCATGCTTCTATCTATTAGCAACTGTCCGGGAAAACACATGCATATGAGATGAGTAAACACACCCATAATTACACAAATGTATTTTATTACTTCTCCCGCATGTCCTAATTTGTTGATAAGCTGCAACAATTACACCATGAAGAATATTAGTTATTCTAAAATTACCGGATGTCTTTCTAATTGCAGATTGATTGGTCAAATTAGAATTAATTCTTCCTTGATTAAAATAGGGGAAAGTCATCATTTATTGTAATTTTCTAATTTTTTGTATTATACATGTATCTTTGTAATTAAACTTTGAATTCTGTTAAAGTAAATTCTATTTTAAATGATGATTGAGAAATATCAATTTTGTTGTCCATTTGATTTCTCTTAAAATTTAGTTTGCAGAAAGCATTTTTTTCAATAACCTATAACTAGAAAATTATTTATGTCCCGACATTTTCGGAAAAATCTATTTTAAATTGGTCAAGAAATTCTCCGTTGAAAGAAAATTGGGTGGCTTTGAACATCTTGTATAATGCTATGAAATACGTTTTTCAATGAAAGCATATTTATTTTTTAAATTCTTACCTGTATTCCAATTACGCTCATAATCAGCACATTAAGAAATAGAAGAACAAACGTTACGTACGTGAATGTAGAATCCAGTATCTGAACATATCTGAAAGATCAGGATAGAATAATTTAATATCAAAAATAGAATAAAATAGTTTTATCGATCAAGCGATTTTGTTAGGATCATTAATATCGTTAATCGATAACGACTATTATCATCGATGATAAAATTACGAACTCTAATGCGAGTTGATGTTTTCTCACGCATATCATCAATTCACGATAATCATCATCAATAGAATCATATTTTTCTACGAATAAATGATAGTGCGTTCTTGCGCATATTTTTTCATTATTATCAGTCTTAACATTTGTCTGGCCCACAATATTTTCAAGATGGTGGCTTAGAAACAAAACGATAACTAAGTTAGGATAATCTGAATCGACAAATTCTCTATGTGTATTTATGAGTGAAAAAAGAGTTTTAGGACAATAATAAATTTTTAAAATGTTTAGAGAAATAGATATTTCAAATTTATTTTCAATATTACTCACCCGATAGCCGCAAATAAACTGCAAGCATGTAACACGCATATTATATAAGTGGTATCGATAGAAAACACGATCCCGACAGTGATCACATTCGACATATAAGCTTGAAATTGAATCAGAAAATAATATTTCTCTTTGTCCACTCTGTACTCTGCTTGAAATGCATATTTCGATGGCCATGATTCATTCAATGGTATTACAATATCTAAAATTCTTGAAGTTAATGGAATAAGTAAATACAGCCCCAAAATTGCGCAAAAATATGCTGTGAAAAAAAGCATATATTGCTTATACTGCATTACATATCATATTTTTAAAAATAGTTTCTTTGTGTTATATTATAATTTTGTAAATTGGAATATGTAAAATGAAAGATCCTGATTTATTTTAATTTCAAACTCAACGAGAGAGATAAGAGAGAATATTTTACATTTATATTATACTATGTGTAATGTTTAAGGTGGCATTCAATCGACTATCATATAGTATTTGGCGTTCGTTTTGGTGTATAGCGTGTTACATGCGCGACAGGATTCGCTACATATGGCGAAGACAGAACGTCGAATTCCGCGCCGCATACTATTGTGTTTTCGCGCTCGTCTTGTCAGTCGTTCAGTGAAACTCGAACGAGTAGATATCGGTGCGATTTGTTCCATATGTCGTCTTATTACTTCTCGGTACGCGATCGCGACAAGTACTATGAGATGTTATATCAACTATTATCCAAGTTTTATGGATCTTATTGCCTTCTACGAGAGGTGTTAAGCTACTCGAAAATAAAGCCAATTTAAGCAATTTAGCTAGTTAAAGCCAATTTAATGTTATGTTAAGCTATTTTAAAACAATTACATATATCAACTCAGGTTTATTGATTCAATTACATTTCGAAAAATCGCAAAATTCAACTTTCGGCTGTTTTTTTATTAGATTACAAAATTATTGTTATGTATCTTTATCATTATTTTCTAAAAATTAATGTATGAACAATGATTGTGCGCAGATTGCTCAAAATGGACAAAATTCTTTCGAATAAAAAATGTTTTTTAATTACACTAAAAAAATTCGAAGTGTCAATCTTGCAATAATGTTGTGGATTTCTTTTTTAATTGTCATTTAAATATGTTATTTATTACCTGCATAATATTTCGTCATTTTTCGGCCGATATCAGCATAATATTTCAAAATATGACGTTCAGATTTATTGTTAAAGACACTCCAATGATCATTTATGAGTCGTAGTAGACGTCGAAACTAATTGATAATAAGAAAAGATTAACAGCAAATATGCACATATTATTGATATCTATTTGAAAACTCACTTTATCATTATTTACAACGATATTAATCAATTTTGCGTTGGAAGCAATAATAGGAATAATGATAATTACACTTTCGACAGCTATATCTACATTACCCCAGGTGTCATGTAATAAAATTATCTATGAAATAAAGATATATCGATCAACAATGAAATAGATCAATGTAATAAATTATATATTTTTATTTCGAAAATAGATGTATATTATATATACAAAATAGATTATAAATAGAAAATAGATTATATATTTTTTAACTAATTTCATTTACCAATGCATCTGCATTACGATTTTCACGATAGTTTGACACGTTACCTCAGTTGCGATGACGGAATACTGTACTATTGTTAAAAAGCACGGTAGTAGCATCTTGAGCATTTTATGTTGATATGGCCAACCACCAATTCGCGACAAGAAGAATTTATTTGTGGCATAGTATTCTTCCATCTCCGTATGCATTATGTCGTAGGCAGTCCTTATACGAATATCTTGTCGTGTATCAAACATTATATGCGAGCCGTATATATGCGGACAGCATATATTTAACTAATCGATGTAAAATGCCGTCTCTACATTCTAGCAATTCACAGAACTTTATTTAATTCACAGAATGATATTGATTACATTTCATACATTTGAATACAATATATACTCTCTCTAGACGATTGTTTCTGTGACACAAAAAGATATGACTATTATTATATATTCTCTCACAATAAATTTCTTTTTTTATATTTATTTTTCAAATTTGCTTAACGATTAATTTATTATTATCTCAAGAATCTGCGTTACCTACGGTCCGCCCGTTATTGTAACGCCGAATATGGCAAATGATAGAGTTATAATTTTCATAAGTGACGTTTGGTACGGCCATAAACCTATGAAAGACAGGATAAGTTTGTTAATTCTAAACTTCCGTTAAAACTCTGTTTCAGCTAGCATATTTTAAAACGGACAACGCGATATCAATAAAATATATCACGGTACTTTATTCAGAAAAAATATGAAACGTACGAATAAATAGAATTTATAATAGCACCATCTTTCGTATTGCTTAAAGCTTTGAACATATTTCGCATAATTATTTCATGTCCCATTCGATGTTATAATACGCGACTATATAATATCAATTAACGCCTCAAATGTTCCTTGTCTCTTTAAGAAACTAGACGTTGTGTATCCATGATACATACATACATATATATAAAAGAATAGATTATTTCTCTCTCTCTCTCTCTCTCTCTCTCTCTCTCTCTCTGATAAAAAAAGAACTCATATCTTAATGTGAACAAATTAACATTTATTATAATTATTTGAAATATCTTCTGTAACAATAACAACTAACAGCCTATGAAAGAAATAGTTTATACTATAGTTTATAATATTTTTTAATATTTTACGCAGATTCTCTGACTGATAAAAGGGTTGTGAAGTATGACATGGCTGTTTGCATCACCTTAAAAGGGAGCATTAATATGTTATATAACATTATAAAGGTTATCATATAAGATATTCTTTACGCTTATCGAATAAAGCGGACGTACCGAACTAAACGTAGTCATCGACATAATGTACATGTTTGCGGCCGAGAGCGTGCAAGGTACAAGGCTCCTATGAAGCAGTATGCTCAATAATTTTGTCGTTTTTAACGAAAACATGTACCATCTCGCACAGTACCTACACGATAAAAATGTTTCGTGTAATCGAGTTCATAGCGACTGTGCGAACAAAATTATATGTGCAATTAATCAAGGTAAAATCATATCGAACGATAGCGTTTTTAGTCCGGAATAATTATAGCATTAATGCAATTTAAACATGATTAAAACATGAATTTGATACTTGCGCTTTATCGAATACTTTTATACTTGTGTCTAGAAGCAATTGTCCAGGGAAGCACATGCTCAAGAGATGAGTGACAGATCCCATAGCTATGCATCCAAATCTTATCACTTCCTGGGTTTCTCCCAATTTATTGCCCCCAAAAATTTTTATTAAAAAAATTTAAAAAGGGAAAAAAAATTTTTTTAAAATTTTTTATTTTTTTTTATTTTTAAAAATTTATTCGGAAAAAATTTTTTTGGGAAAAAAAAAACCTTTAAAAAATAAAAATTTTTTTAAAAAAAAAATTTTTTTTAAATTTTTTTAAAATTTTTTTTGGGGGGTTTTTTAAATTCCCTTTTTCCCCTTTTTTTAAAAATTTTTTTTAAATTTAAAATTTTTTTTAAATTTTTTTTTTTTTTTTTTCCTTAAAAGAAAAAATTAAAATTTAAAAAAAATTTTTTTTTTAAAAAAAACCCTTTTAAAAAAAATTTTAAAAATTTTTTCCCGGGGAAAAAATTTTTTTTTTTTTTCTTTTTTATTTTTAAAAAAATTTTTAAAAAAAAAAAAAATTTTAATTTTTTTTCTTTTTTTAAAATTTTTTTTAAAAAAAATAAAATTAATTT